>MU129100.1:23880-65490 GCA_014904985.1 Hydnum rufescens UP504
TGGACTATATTCATATCAGTGTCCATACCAATGGCTAGTTACCACAATTGATATATCAGTATATATTTGTACATACTGTTGGAATAAAAATAAGAGTTAATTATGTAATCAGCCCGAAGTGGCAATACCCCTATATGGACTTAACGCCATATCAAGCGCGACTCCCCTACCACCCTCTTATGGTAATAATATACCTAAGAGAACATTCCATATCTTTCTTGTTGATGCCAGTAGTATAGTACCCGAACATTCTACTATTCTCATGTAGTTTCTTTAATATCCTGTACACAGTATAAAAGGGCGAGCTTGAGCTCAGCCTACAGATTTAAGGACTCTAATAATATATCCTTCCTGCTAATTCACCCGAGCAACTAGGGCTCTCCGTCTATCAAATCCGACTCACGTCTGCTTAGTCATCAGGGGAAATACATTTTTTTCGTAGCCTTTTACACTAGGTTATGGCCATACATACCACACCCTCATGTGTGGGTTAGTGGGATATTTGGGGGTTATGGATGGGGTTGTTGGGTCATCAGGGGAGTGACAGGTGGATCATTGGGTGGATCATCAGGTGTATCCAGTTACACCAAAACAAAGGCTGATATCTCCATATATCCATCATTACATTGTAAATCCATTATTGCTGCATATCCATGCAATAGTGCACTCTATACTCCAGTACACACACATACAATATCCCTTACATTCACTCCATGAGACCCAAAATATACACATAGGGATGGTGCAATAGGGAGCAAGAGAATGGGTAGTGATTGACCAAGTGGTCATGCTGGACTTCATAGGCAATTCATGATATGAGATATTCAGGTTAGATAGAGGGACTAGCAGTGATGTATGCAGGGAAAAGGCCATGTTGGGAATGTGTAGGCAGTGTACAGTGGACCAAGAAGGTGCATACATCATAGATGGGAGGCAGACATGAAAATTTCTAATTTAATTGACTCAACACCACATTTGCTGCTGAATTCAAGTGAATTCACTAAGGTAGTATCCAAGGGCTAATCTATAAGTTCTGGAGAACCCAGTGGACATCATCTATGGCACTGTACCAGGATTTCCAACTACCCTTAGGGTTCTCCAATCCCCAAAGTGTGAGTGAGAGTAGAACAATTAGGAGTCCATTAGTACCACTGACACAAAGTGCTGACCAATCACCCCCAGTGTGTATGGTTGCTGAAGTTAGGTTACAAACCTGGAAAACCTGAGTTTGAACCTGAACCTGACCCAAGTCAGGTTCCATTGGGGTCAGGTTTCATATGATCCTTTTAATTGGCTCAGGATGACGACAAAAGCTTCTAGGTCTGACCAATCTACCCCTATTCCCCCTATATTTCCATTAAGAAACCCCTCCCACGCCGAAAAAGACCCGGCCCGCTCGAAGCCTGACCGACATTCAGGAACATGTCCCAAAACCCCTTGCCAGTATGTACAACACCTCGAACAGGGCGAAGGTACAGTACATGTCATATGAAGTCCAAACCAGATTGATAAAATACCCGCCGTCAGGGAGCACTGCCACCCCCTGAAGTAAAATTCTTGCAAATGACGCCGTGTATCACATGAATTCAGATGATGCCCTGTCTTACCAGCGGCAATACAAGACATTGACGCAATCCCAAGTCCTTTGGAGGGGAGGGGCCAAATTAAGAACAGTTGGCCAAAATGGAAAGAGGCCATTGATATAGAACTCAAAAACCTTAAAGACGCCGGAACCTGGGAGGAAGTGCCGCGGCCACAGGGCAAAAATATTGTCGACTGCAAGCTTGTATTCAAAATAAAACAAAAAGCCGACAGTACTATCCAAAAATACAAGGCACAGCTCAGTAGCCGTGGTTTACTCAAATATATGGTGTTTGATACTACGATACCTATTCCCCGGTGGCACGATCTTGCCAGTTTCCGCACGATTATTGCAACATGGCGCGGAGAAAGACTGGGAAATCGATTCATTCGAACTTTAATGGCGCTTTACCTAAACAGTGAATTAGACGCAGACGAAGAGATATACATGCAATTTCCCCTGAATATAAACCTCATGGGGAAGAACACTATTCTGCGATTATGAAAGACACTCTACGGTCTTATAACAAGCCGGAAGACAATGGTATGACTGCTTTTACGGCACTTAATGATCTCGGATTTAGCACAATCATGCCGACCCCGGTGTTTTCATATACAAACAAATGAGAGAAATTAATAGTGGTGATTCATGTCAATGATTGTACATTCACCGGCGCATCAAGAAAATTACTTGATGAATACAAAAGAAAATCAATGAAAAAATACGCCATTATGGACCTAGGGCCACTACATTGGCTATTAGGAATTAAAGTTGAACGAGACTGGATCTTATGACAATCCAATTATCCCAAACGTCATATTATCAATTCAATAGTGACCCGATTCTCCCTCAGCGATGCAAAATCCGTTAACACTCAATGAACCAGGGGCTACATATGCCCAAAATTGATAATGAAATATCCCGCAGATATTGAAACGGATGAGGCATACCCTTATCGCGAGGCTATAGGAAGCCTTATGTATGCGTCTGTGGCCACAAGGCCAGACATTTCTTTCGCCGTATCCACGTTATCCCAATTCCTTGATAATCCGGACCAATACATTGGGAGGCAGTTAAACGGTTATACGATACTTAGCCAGAACGAAAACAATATAATCTCGTATATGGCACTGAGCCACACAATCTACCGGTTTTACAGATGCCGATGGGCCACACAAGACCATAGACATGCAATCTCTGGATATGCGTATCTAATTAATGGTGGAACCGTCTCATGGAGTTCATGAAAACAAGAACTCATTACCCTATCAAACTGCCAAGGCAGAATACGTCGCCACGACTCATGTGGCAAAAGAGGGCATATGGCTACAAAGCCTAATTGCCGAATTATTCCATTTTTCCCTTAAACCTATGACTCTCTATTGCGACAATCAGGCTGCGATAAAACTTGCTATGGCGATAATTATCACCCCCGAACAAAGCACATTGATATCCGATTCACTTTATCCGCCAGACCATTAAAGACAGATCATTTAATTTTGTTTACTGCCCTACGGAGCACATGACGGCTGATATACTTACAAAAGCACTTGTGGGTGCAAGGTTGGACCGCACGTCGCTGGACTTGGACTGTGTTGCGCTTGAGGGAGTGTTGAATAAAAATAAAGAGTTAATTATGTAATCAGCCCAAAGTGGCAACCCCCTATATGGACTTAATGCCGTATCAAGCGCGACTCCCCTACCACCCTCTTATGGTAATAATATACCTAAGAGAACATTCCATATCTTTCTTGTTGATGCCAGTAGTATAGTACCCGAACATTCTACTATTCTCATGTAGTTTCTTTAATATCCTGTACACAGTATAAAAGGGCGAGCTTGAGCTCGCCTACAGATTTAAGGACTCTAATAATATATCCTTCCTGCTAATTCACCTGAGCAACTAGGCTCTCTGGTCTATCAAATCCGCTCACGTCTGCTTAGTCATCAGGGAAATACATTCTCATCCGTAGCCTTACACTGGGCTGTGTGGCTCAAGAACCGTACTTCCACATGGGTTTTAGGGAACATGACCCCGCTTGAACGACTCACAAAAGAAAAACCGAATTTAGGAAGTGTTCCTGAATGGGGCCAATGAGTCTGGGTCCATAATGATTCAGGATCCAAATTGGATGAACGGGCAAATGAGGCATTTTGGGTGGGCTATGATAATGACAGCCCCCATGCCCATAGAATTTATTGGAAGGGACAGAATAAGATTTCCGTCGAATGAAACGTCAAGTTTGTGACGCCGACAATCGAAATTCCATTTGATATGCCTGGCTCGAGCTCAAGAAATGCCACGTCCTCCACCCCCTATATAAATCCAGATCAGGAAACTGCCCATACTGATCCTAATGGCTCAGATGACGACAAAAGCGTTAAGTCTGGACCATCTACCCCTATTCGCCCCTATATTCCATTAGAAACCCCTCCCACGCCGAAAAAGACCCGGCCCGCTGAACCTGAGCGACATTCAGAACATGTCCCAAAACCCTTGCAGTATGTACAACACCTCGAACAGGGCGAAGGTACAGTACATGGGTATATGAATTCCAAACCAGATGATAAAATACCCGGCGTCAGGGGGAGCACTGCCACCCCTGAAGTAAATCTTGCAAATGACGCCGTGTATCACATGGAATTCGATGATGCTGTCTACAGGGCAATACAAGACATTGACGGCAATCCCAAGTCCTTGGAGGAGGCCAAATTAAGAACAGATTGGCCAAAATGGAAAGAGGCCATTGATATAGAACTCAAAACCGTTAAAGACGCCGGAACCTGGGAGGAAGTGCCGCGGCCACAGGGCAAAAATATTGTCGACTGCAAGCTTGTATTCAAAATAAAACAAAAAGCCGACAGTACTATCCAAAAATACAAGGCACAGCTCATAGCCCGTGGATTTACTCAAATATATGGTGTTGATTACTACGAAACCTATTCCCCGGTGGCACGACTTGCCAGTTTCCGCACGATTATTGCAATGGCCGCGGAGAAAGACTGGGAAATCGATTCATTCGACTTTAATGGCGCTTACCTAAACAGTGAATTAGACGCAGACGAAGAGATATACATGCAATTTCCCCCTGAATATAAACCTCATGGGAAGAACACTATTCTGCGATTATGAAAGACACTCTACGGTCTTAAACAAGCCGGAAGACAATGGTATGACTTGCTTTCACGGGCACTTAATGATCTCGGATTTAGCACAAGTCATGCCGACCCCGGTGTTTTCCATATACAAACAAATGGAGAGAAATTAATATTGGTGATTCATGTCAATGATTGTACATTCACCGGCGCATCAAGAAAATTACTTGATGAATACAAAAGAAAATCAATGAAAAATACGCCATTATGGACCTAGGGCCACTACATTGGCTATTAGGAATTAAAGTTGAACGAGACTGTGATCTATGGACAATCCAATTATCCCAAACGTCATATATCAATTCAATAGTGACCCGATTCTCCCTCAGCGATGCAAAATCCGTTAACACTCCAATGGAACCAGGGGCTACATATGCCCAAATTGATAATGAAAATAATCCCGCAGATATTGAACGGATGAGGCATACTCCTTATCGCGAGGCTATAGGAAGCCTTATGTATGCGTCTGTGGCCACAAGGCCAGACATTTCTTTCGCCGTATCCACGTTATCCCAATTCCTTGATAATCCGGGACCAATACATTGGGAGGCAGTTAAACGGGTTATACGATACTTAGCCAGAACGAAACAATATAATCTCGTATATGGCACTGAGCCACACAATCTACTCGGTTTTACAGATGCCGATGGGGCCACACAAGACCATAGACATGCAATCTCTGGATATGCGTATCTAATTAATGGTGGAACCGTCTCATGGAGTTCATGAAAACAAGAACTCATTACCCTATCAACTGCCAAGGCAGAATACGTCGCCACGACTCATGTGGCAAAAGAGGGCATATGGCTACAAAGCCTAATTGCCGAATTATTCCATTTTTCCCTTAAACCTATGACTCTCTATTGCGACAATCAGGCTGCGATAAAACTTGCTATGGGCGATAATTATCACCCCCGAACAAAGCACATTGATATCCGATTTCACTTTATCCGCCAGACCATTAAAGACAGATCATTTAATTTTGTTTACTGCCCTACGGAGCACATGACGGCTGATATACTTACAAAAGCACTTGTGGGTGCAAGGTTGGACCGCCACGTCGCTGGACTTGGACTGTGTTGCGCTTGAGGGGGAGTGTTGGAATAAAAATAAAGAGTTAATTATGTAATCAGCCCAAAGTGGCAATACCCCCTATATGGACTTAATGCCGTATCAAGCGCGACTCCCCTACCACCCTCTTATGGTAATAATATACCTAAGAGAACATTCCATATCTTTCTTGTTGATGCCAGTAGTATAGTACCCGAACATTCTACTATTCTCATGTAGTTTCTTTAATATCCTGTACACAGTATAAAAGGGCGAGCTTGAGCTCGCCTACAGATTTAAGGACTCTAATAATATATCCTTCCTGCTAATTCACCTGAGCAACTAGGGCTCTCTGGTCTATCAAATCCGCTCACGTCTGCTTAGTCATCAGGGGAAATACATTCTCATCCGTAGCCTTACACTACATACCACACCCTCATGTGTGGGTTAGTGGGATATTTGGGGGTTATGGATGGGGTTGTTGGGTCATCAGGGGAGTGACAGGTGGATCATTGGGTGGATCATCAGGTGTATCCAGTTACACCAAAACAAAGGCTGATATCTCCATATATCCATCATTACATTGTAAATCCATTATTGCTGCATATCCATGCAATAGTGCACTCTATACTCCAGTACACACACATACAATATCCCTTACATTCACTCCATGAGACCCAAAATATACACATAGGGATGGTGCAATAGGGAGCAAGAGAATGGGTAGTGATTGACCAAGTGGTCATGCTGGACTTCATAGGCAATTCATGATATGAGATATTCAGGTTAGATAGAGGGACTAGCAGTGATGTATGCAGGGAAAAGGCCATGTTGGAATGTGTAGGCAGTGTACAGTGGACCAAGAAGGTGCATACATCATAGATGGGAGGCAGACATGAAAATTTCTAATTTAATTGACTCAACACCACATTTGCTGCTGAATTCAAGTGAATTCACTAAGGTAGTATCCAAGGGCTAATCTATAAGTTCTGGAGAACCCAGTGGACATCATCTATGGCACTGTACCAGGATTTCCAACTACCCTTAGGGTTCTCCAATCCCCAAAGTGTGAGTGAGAGTAGAACAATTAGGAGTCCATTAGTACCACTGACACAAAGTGCTGACCAATCACCCCCAGTGTGTATGGTTGCTGAAGTTAGGTTACAAACCTGGAAAACCTGAGTTTGAACCTGAACCTGACCCAAGTCAGGTTCCATTGGGGTCAGGTTTCATCTAATTTTCCTCAGGTCAGGTTCAGGTTTTGGGCCCCCATGTCTTCAGGTTCAGGTTAGGTTCAGGTTTAACCCAGGTTCAAACCTGAAATCATGAACCCCTTCAGACATGAGAAATATCTGAGCTCAACACTGATTTTAACCATAATCCAGAATGAGTCATTAATTCTGGCAAGTTCCAGAATCATGTAAGCAGGTTTTTTGGTGGAGAAATAGGTTACTTTGAAGTGAAGTTAAACATAAAACCTCATACAAAGTTTATATTGACTATACATAGACTATGTATAGTCAATATAAACTGTTCATGAGGTTTTATGTATAACTTCACTTCAAAGTAACATATTTCTCCAGCAAGGAACCTGCTTACATAATTCTGGAACTTGCCAGAATTGATGACTCATTCTGGATTATGGTTAAAATCAGTGTTGAGCTCAGATATTTCTCTGGTCTGAAGGGGCTCATGATTTCAGGTTTGAACCTTGGTTAAACCTGAACCTAACCTGAACCTAACCTAAGATAGGTTTTCTTCAGGTTAGGTTCAGGTTTTGCCAATTGAGAAGATTCAGGTTTTGGTTAAGTTCAGGTTTTGCCCAAATGGGGCAAAACCTGACCTGAACCTGACTTTGGCAACCATACCAGTGTGTGAGCAGTCCAAAGCACCATCTGGATGGCAAGTTCTCCACTTTGGCTGGTGGGCTTTCCACCAATTCCACTAATCTTTCATATACACTTCCATGTCTAGAGTCTTGGCCTTCCAGGGTACTTGACAGTGATATTTCATCCACTCAGCAACAGCAGCAGGGCAGTACTTAGATGTGAGACCCTTCTTTTTTGAAGCCTATTATCAGAATTAATTACCCTATATGGTTCCCCAATCCTAAATTATAACTCACACTTGTTGCCCTGTAACCTTCAATCTTTTCAAATGCCACCCAGGAATCTAGAAGGTCCTTCCAGGAACCTTGCAAAGGAAGGTCTATGAACCACTTCATGATTGTTGTGAACCATTCTGGTTTGTCTGCACAGGTCACAGAATTGGACAAGGTCAACAGTTTATCATCAGCTGTAGACTTGATGGACTTTCTTGGTTTATCCACAGCTGCTGATTTTTGCTTTTTGGTATTCTTAGTTGTAGAGGATAAAGGAGCAGGAGAGCTAGTGGCCACTGTGGGGGGAGTGCTGGTAGTGGACTCATGCATGCAGGCAGTAGACTTGCTAGTGGACTCATTTGTGTGGGTAGCAGACTTGTTCATGTGGGTATCAGACTTACACATTCAGGTATCAGACTTGCTCATGCAGGTAGTGGACTTGCTTGTGTGGGTAGCAGACTCATCCATGCAGGTACCAGACTTGCTCATGCCAGTAGCAGATCTGCTCATGTTGGTAACAGACTCACTCATGCCAGTAGCAGACTCACTCATGCCAGTGGTGGACTCACTCATGCCAGTATGAGACTCACACATGCAGGTATTGGAGTTGCTTGTGTGGGCAACAGACTCATTCATACATGTACTGGACTTGTTCACACAGGTATCACCCTTATTCATGTGGGCATCACTCACCAAGAATGGAGGGATCATACACCAGGCCAAAGAAAAGTAGACTGGATCTTCACTGGGCTTAGTTCTCAATGTAGAAAGACAGGAAGACAGTGACAAGATCCAAGACATGACAGGCATCAAGAGAATATGGGTACAGTAAATTGGTGGTGTGGGGAAATTGAATGCCCATGTGAAAATTTGAGGATATGGCCACAAACTTGCTGACAAGTCATGTTGCAGGTTGATTTGGGGGTCATTTTGCTGCCAGGTACTTATGGTGTCCATTCACCACCAAATCAAGCCATTTTGTAGAGGTGAATGTGGAAAGAGTCAAAGTAGGTGTGAATGGAATGCTGGAAGTTGTGGATATGAGAACCTAGGACTCCAAGAACCAACAATGAGGTGGATAGATTTGTAGGGGAGCCTAACTGCTCAAGTGGAGTGAGGGTGGGCAAAGCAAAACAGACTACTGGTATTCAGAGGTGTTTGCCAATATATCACCTACAACATAGGAGAAATTACAGGAGTTACAAGCAGAAAAACAGAGATATACTAAAGAGAATACAGGACAAACTATATGAGTGGTCAATGGGCACAGGAAACTGCTCATGGACCTAGGAGAGGTCCTCCAAATGCAGCAGATGCGCTTGAATCCAATGTGATTACCAAATAGGGGTCGCCCCCTCTAAAACCGTCCTTCGGCCCGTCGGACCCCAAATCCAACAGGAAGCTGTACACGAGTCGCAAGACACAGTATTATCTTGGCTTTGCTTCCTCGCCCGGATAGTGTTTCGTATGCCCTGTTCGTAGGCACTTATCTTTTCTAGTGTTTTCCTTATGAATCACTCCTATCCCACGCTAGATGACTGTTCCTCAGGCCCGTCTTCATAAAACCCCATCAATCGGATCTTCAACAGCCAAGCATCAATTAAGGCCATTCTAACAGGGCCACTATAATTACATTCCAATATTCTTAAAGGGAGGTCCTCCAAATTCCACTCAGCGCAAAAATTTGCGAACGCGGAAAACATAGAAGCACGCACACGCCAGACAAGCGTTAAACACCACGAAACCCAGAAACACTCCTGTAAGGTAGTATGTGTCCACCAAACAAACGAAAAAAGTCAAGACAACCAACTTGGTGACGTTCAATCAAGTGAAGAAGAACGCACCAAAGTCTCTCCAATGTTCGGAATATTTGATACTCAGCGTAGCCAAGTACTGGTCTCCATTGCGGTAGTGACAGTACCCGCAATCGGAAGTCGAATTTGGATTTGTAAGATACCCTGTCGAAGCTGCAGCCCAGGACCCAGCGTACGCGGCGCAGGTTTGGCCAAAGGGGGCTGTCAGGTACCGGGGAGTATGTTAGTTTGTCAGAACGAGGGGGTAGGTAAAACCCTGGAAACTAACGCTGGAAAGTGACAATGTCGACTGGTTTACAGGATACAGGGCCTCCATGGAGCGTCACACCGTTGAAGCCGCCAATGTAATCTGGAAACGAATTTTAGACGAGTGCAGAATTATGAGGATACAGATAATGTTGGACGTACAGGAAATGGGGTTGGCCCAATAAACAAAGTCCCTCCAGGGTGCCGTCCTGTCGAAAGACGTCAGAAAACGGGCAGCCACCTGTGATAACAAACTATTTACATCTTATTTTTGGGGACTATAACCCCATTGACAACGAAAAAGGAAGAAAGGAGGAAGGGCAAAATGTAAGTCGCGGCGGTTGGAGTGGGAGCTCCGGCTGCAAGTGCGATGGAGAAGAATATGGCACTGGAAGGTATCAGATCAGCCGGCCGCGTCGAAAAATATAACCAGCACGAAAGCTTAACTCACAACAGGTTGAACGTTATGATCATCAGGAATGCAAATCCAGCCACATATGTATCCCTCTTATAAAACGGAATAAAGAAAGACGGCAAGAAGTAGATGACGGATGCCCTAAAGTGAATGCACTTTTATTTCAGAACTTGGCTCAGACGCTGGGAGAATAATCACTAACACTGCAGCCAAAGGAATCTGTCCCAGATCGTCAGTCAGCACTTACGCACACTGACTCAGAATGAGGATAATGGTGGCTCACCGAAATGATGACAAATGCCGTCATGAAAGCGATCCAAGAGTACGTCTTCGAAGGACCTTCTCTAGCCTCGTACCTAATGATACCATGACCTCAGGACGCGAGAAGGAAAATCAGAACGAAACCGCTACTCAACAAGTTGCGGTATTGCATAAACTTCGCCATCATCGCGTTGACGACAGCAGGGAAATTGAGTAGGATGATAAGGCTAACAAAGACCTGAGGAGACAGGGAACGAATGAGCGCTAAAATTTACTAGATCATAATGGGCCGAACCTTGTCCTGGTAGTCAACACTGTACACAGTACCGCCCGTTAGTTAGTGCATCCGAGGAAACAAATATAGTGAAAGAGCCCTCACATCCCATCCCCTATGTGGTGGAATGCCAACCCCATAATAAGACCCACCAGGGTGTTCGAGAACAATATTCCATAGGCATATGAAGGATCCCTACGTGTATGACGATCATGACCGACTATCCAATGTCAGCAAGAGCACCATGTGTTACCTGTACATGTCAATGAACTGTCTCTTGGTGGTCTCCACGATTTGGGTATAGATAGAGCTCGAGAACTCGCGTAGCAGCCTTGGATCAGAAGCCTTGGGTCTCCCAGCCCGCTGGAGCTTGATCTCGTTTATCTCCTGCTTGACCTGAGCGGCGTTGATTGAGTTCTCCCAACGCTCTGCCCAGTCAATCTTGTGTGCCCCTTCGCCAGAAGCCACGTCCAGGATGTATTCTGCCACATTCGCCGAGGGTGGGCAAGGAGTCGCCCCGTTGTTCTCAAAGTACGACCGTACCACGTTGCTGTCGCCAAGTGTGTCCCCAATGGGTCCAAAATATACTGCCTGTCCTCTATTCGAAAGCAGCAGTAACTGATCGAAACTCTGGAAGAGGAGCGCAGACGGCTGGTGTATCTGATAATACGTTTGTTTCAAATCAATCTCTGACCGAGAGTGCTCGACAGACATCATTTCCAAAAACAGTGACTTACCGTGACCAAGATGGCTTGCCCTCCTGGGCCAGTCTCCGCAACAGTCGGACAATAGAGGCGGCCCCTGCGGAATCGAGTCCTGGCACCGAGTGAAACAAGGGTTGATGCAGTGCAAAAATAGACGACGACATAGAACAACCCTACCAGATGTTGGTTCGTCCAAGAATAACAGAAGCTCAGGTTTGGCGGCGAGTTCCACGGCTGATCATACCATGTTTAAATCACATCAAAAAGATTCCGATGAAGAAGATAGGGATAAATGCGCACCAATCGTCACTCTCTTTCTTTGCTCAATTGTCAGGGTGGGGACCAAAGCGTCTTGAAGGTCATCCAGTTCCAATAGTCTGAGTGTACGATCAACCTACGAGTATTGGACCACGGACAGTTGGTCCGCCTAACACTATAATCCGCCCTGAAACAAACGAATACGTACCTCAGCTAATTTTTCCTCTCTAGACACCTCTCGTGGCTGTCGAAGCAGAGCAGAAAATGTGACAGCCTAGGAAACAATGATTCACACCATCATGTAATTAATACGAGAGATAAACCATCAATCCTCGTACCTCACGAACAGTAGATGACGGCAAGTGGACATCACTCTGGAGACAAAGGCCGGTTGACTTTTGGAAACCAGCGTCTAGCGGTTTGCCATCCACCAGCAACTCGCCAGTGAGAATCCCGCTTTCTTGCCTCTGGCTGAGGGAGGTCAACAACCTACCCCGAAGAAAAGTCGAATCTACTGCTCCATCAGATGCCGGGAAAAATCAAATTAAGCGCTCACGTGGTCTTCCCAGCCCCAGAAACACCCATAAGAGCTGTAAGCTGCCCAGGGCGGACCCACCCATTGATGTGTCGAAGGACCGCCTTATCCCCAATCGAGTAATTCACATCCTTAAATGTGAAAATTGGTCTACTCTCCAAGGAGACAGGCCTGGCACGAGAGTCCGCCACACGCTTTTCTTCGGAAGTTTGGATCTCGTCAGATAGGGATCTCGCTGCAGATTCCGCCAGGAACCGGGTTCAGACTTGACAGGACCAGCTTCGGGATCGTCAGGCACCGCAGGTCCCAATGACCTGGCCAGAGCTTTCGTCCTGGTCGTCTTAGCAAAGATCGTTATTCCGCCGACGTCCCCACCGAAGTCCAGAATTTCGGCACCGATCATGGTCAGCACTACATACAATATCGTAAATGCAATCTACCACGAGGCGAAGGCAGACAATGATATCAGTAATTGGAAGCATTGTGAGGATACTATTAGGACATCCGCTGGGTCCATGGGGACTCACCATCACACCGACATTCCTCCAAAGGTGATGGTGAGAGTAGCCGAAGCTTTCCCGTAGATAATCACCTCCTTGCACGAGCAGCGAACCAGCCCTTGAGCCAGGCAGAATGCAGGTCTGGTAGGCAATATCGCGTGCTTCACCAAAGGGAACAATCGTCGACGGATCACAATTCATCGCAAACGCTAGTTCGTTCACGACCAATCCTTCATATCCATACGCTATGCCTGGAAAGCCGTGTGTTCCTTAGTATGGGAAGAAATGGCGGTGGACTGCGTATTCTGTACCTTGGAT
Organism: Hydnum rufescens UP504; assembly: GCA_014904985.1. NCBI lineage: Eukaryota > Fungi > Basidiomycota > Agaricomycetes > Cantharellales > Hydnaceae > Hydnum > Hydnum rufescens. Next base: position 37,095 of record MU129100.1, read on the forward strand.
ATAGCTCATAAATGTGAGCCAACCCATCTGGGGACGATGGATTACGTATCTATTTACCAACAAATGGGGATTCAGGAGAGACATCATGGAATAATTTATGAGTTTGGTTTACCCGGAAAACACCACCAAGCAATCTATAAGTTTGGCAACATGATCGATTAGGATAACTCAATAATCATGCCAAATGGCTTGTGAACTCACTGAGGCCTAGAACCGCGAAACGGATGGCTGTATGAAAAGATGGCGAAAACACGGCAAAGAGGCGGTACAGAGCGGTAAGGTTATACGTCGTCAGGAAAACGTAGAGTAGATAGATGAAAAAGGCGCCAGCATCTCGTCTGAGATTGGCCTGCATCGGTCGTCAAATCTAGTCTCAGATATCCAAATAATGGTGTAATCCACTGCTCCGAACATACCATGAAATATATAATGAGGGATGTCACGGTGCATTGTACTACAAGGAATGGAATATCAGTCAAAGCTCTGGCAACGATGACGGCACTTGGGCGATGGAAGCCGAATTGACGGTGTTTTGCAATGACGGGGCGGCCGCTAACAGCGTCAAGAGATTCACTAGGAATGAAATGGAATTATTAGTGAGGTCCCCCGCATTCGAGGCAGAGGCTACGAACGCAACTACAAAGAGTATTATCAGTAATAAGTTCCGATACATTAGAGTGGTGAAGCCGCACGTTGCATCCAACCATTAACTAAAGCGCTGAACAGCAGTACGCCACCCCGTGTAAATACGCCTGCGGTTGTTTGAGATTCCCCATAGAATACAGATGATATCATGAGGGAGACGGAGAAGATCGTGAAGTATTTAATATACATGTCATTTCGAGATTCCTTAAGACCGAAGGCATCAGTGTTGATATTCGTGGACTTAAGGAACATATTACGTACCCATTTAATCAGCAATTGCCTTATTGTTAGTGATTTGACTTGTTCAGCGAAGCTGACGGTATAACGAGAGGTCTTGGGAACGCGTCGGTTCTTTTGGACCCGGACGATATCCTTTAATCTATGATCGCATCCTGGGCCTTTGTACGGTCGTTGTACTCGTCCAACTGACGGGAAAAGGAGACATACGATGAATATCGACCCGGAGGAGATGCACGAAAAATCCCACCTCCTTGAGCTCTTGCAGAAGATCAGCATAAAGACTACTTCGTTTCCAAGCAATCTCACGCTCCTCTGCCGTCCTTGGGGATCGACCCTTGTATTCGCTATCGTACATCACTTCGTTCGGATCCGTAACACTCGTCAAAAAGTCTGCTGTAGTTTGGCGCTCGGGGGCATAATAACCAAGACCCTGGAAGTATCGTCGGGCTCGATCGCGAGGCCCATAGTACACACATCGTCCCTCATCAACCAGCAGTACGCGGTCGAATTGATCGTATATGGTCTCGGAGACTTGGTACAGCGTCGCTAGGGTGGCCGAAGTCCGCCGGAGGTCCGTAGAAAGCCTCAGCGAACGCACGTATTCGAGAGCTGTATTTGCATCGAGGCCTCTAGTCGAGTTATCCCAACATGTGATGGCAGCGCGACACGCAAGAACCTCAGCAATCGATACCCGTTTTCGCTCGCCCCCAGAAACACCTCTTAGACCGAGAGGTACATCAGTTTTCAAGCATGAGCACGGGCTCCAAATAGATATACCTCTTGTAAGCGTCGCCAACGATGGTATCGCGCACATGAGAGATACCGAACATCTTGAGAAACACATCAAGCGTGCTGGGAGAATAAGCCAATATGAAAAAGGCGCCCAAGGACAAAAAGAGAGACACGGACCTTTCGACAAATTGTTGCCGGCTTTCACCCACCGGTCGTTTATCTCGAGTAGGGACTTTGGATCTGAGGGCAAACCGGAAGGTATCGGCAACGGTGAGAGCTGGGATGTGAATATCCTCTTCGCCGCTATAGATCACTTCGCCCCTGAGGTCTCCCATGATCTCGGAGGGAGGAAGACCGCCATATGATATTTTGGAGGCGGGATGCAGAGTGACATTAGGGGGAAGGGAGGATGAGATTGCTTTAAGGAACGTGGAGCATCCTGAGCCTGGCCTACCCAGAACTAGGAGCATCTCTCCATCCTTCAGCACGCCGGTGTGCCCACGAATTAGTTTACGCATGCTGTCCTCTTGAACCTGCGTGATTTCAGGCGGTACAGGGAAGACCCATCGACGTACACTGTGAAATGCACCACTAGCAATTCGAAAGGCATCAGGACCAAAGGTGTTGAGAATGGCGATGGGAAGCGTATGGACAAAGGCTGCCCTGGTCCCTGGTGGGGCGAGAACGGCGACCTCGTGCCAAGCGAGGCCCAAAGATTTAGGCTCGACGCCACGGGTCTGCTCAAGAAAGTTACGGTTTTCGATCCAGGAACGAAGGTCAAAGGCCGCGTCGCCGGATATTACGTTATTTGGAGTGTGGACAGTGATTTCATCGGGGACGGAGATCGATATCGAGTCTTGATAGTGGGCGTGCGGTTCGTTCAAATTTTCATGGCCGAGCTCGCTGGCGAACATTTGACGTGCCATAATAAGGATCCCGAGAGGAATAGCAGGACCTCAACTTGTTTAAATAAGCTGAAGTGTTGCTGAGTCAACTAACTGTCAGTTGAGTCAAAGGCCCGTTCAGGCTACATTAAATAGCCCTCCATATCGACTTCAGAAGCCGCGTCTTGAGTATTCTATCCTGGGAAGGTGTTGTAAGCCTCGGCCCCGCAAGTGGAGGTGGTTGTCGACTGATACGGCTTGTTTTCCTCTGGAGCTTCCTGCCTCTTCGGATCGTCTCCCCAACGTGTCGGCACAGCCCGGCACCCTGATGCCTAAGTTTAAATTTCCATCAAGTTAATTACAGAACAGTAATGACTCAAGTCAGTTGCCTAAGTCCGTATTTCCGAACACTTACGTAGCGAGTGCTATTCCATTCCTCCCTTCATCAGCTCCCAATGTGGTGTCGAATTTCGGTGTCGCTTCTGGAGCCTTTCCCCTCTGCACCGACTGGACAGCCTAGCATACGGAAAATAGCAGAGGGTTGTCGCCCTAGGATTCACCATGCGGATGGGAGGATACCGTACGTTTGGACCAACCCTAAATCGCACAGCAATATTGCTCGGGGCCCGAGGAAGCGCTCACCCTCAGGTCCCATCGATCAATTCACTGCATTCTAAATTTCCGGGCCGGTAAAATCGGTCATCCGAGGCTTGGTGAGCAACGTCAGCAGTCCTCCGTCACTCACTTCTGTTCCCCCAACACACACCCGTGGGAGCATCGACGAAATGCCATAACGAATCAAGAGAGCACATCGGTTTCCCAATGCCTCCTGGAACCATCCGGTACTTCTGGGGCCAACCACGTGGAATATCGGCGGTTTGAGGGGGAACATCCTCTCAATGACACAAGGGAGCACGCCATTTCCCCTCTCCGTTGTGAAGCTGATCATCAATCCCATGTGTCAGCAAAATCAATTGTGCTTCTAAGGCTCCGAAGTCTTGGAATTCCAGCTTCCGGTGCTTCGAAGACATCGGAACTTTAGAAGTACAATTGAGTTTGCTGATGTGATCCTTCAAGTTTCTGGGATTTCCACGGGTCTTTGAGAAAAACCTTCCTCGCTGTCTTTCGAGTCGACCGATTTCCTTGTGGCCTGCCCGATTGGAGCCCCCCAGCTCGATATTGGACCACGAATATTCTCCAGGATGCATTGTTCCTCCATGTTCAATGAAGCCTGTTGGATCGGTCAAAATGGAGGTTGCCAGAGGGCTACTCTCTCTGACCCACCAGCAAACTGGCCGGCCGGTTCCATGTGTCGTAAGAACAAGGCTGGATTTTGGAGGTATATGAGCAATCATGACCTGTGAAACATCAGAAACTCAATTCCCGGGGCTTGGTCAATGCTCAGATTACTCAGGCGGGTCAATTTAGCCTCAATCAATATACACCATGTGGTCTGCAAATGATGATAGTTGCCATGAATCATAACAAGTCTCACTTGTAACATTAAGGAGACATGGTCCCAAAATGGCTGGTGTGAGCAGGCAAGGCTGAGTGATCCGCTCTAAAGGGCTGACCCACTCCAACAGGCACGCGAATGCGAAATGTGATTGTCATTGCGGTACAATTTGACATCGCGCATCGGTGTTAGGGGGATTTCGGTAAACCAGAGCACAGATGTGTTAAATGGCCATTCAATGCATGGGTTCTGTGGGTCTCCCCAAGTTCGGAAGACTAAGTATAACTCAGCGGCACAATACCCTATTCATTTCGAGGCTGTCAGTGAATTTGAAGCCTACATAGAATTAGGGTGCACACTGTAAAGGCCAACCTCCATGGGACAGACTGTGACCAGAACAGGGTCAAATAGGACAGCAGTCCTTGGGCCTGTATTGAATAGTTTTGATTTCTGTTGGGTAGAACTCATTGATGGCAACACAGGATGACGTACGTCCGGGTGTCGAGAACAGAAAATAAAGAGGGCACTGATGATTCGATTGGGGAACCCCATCGGCAGTGCGTGACTTGTGGAGGTGTCACTTTCTCCAAGCTCACAAACAGCGGACCAGGGAGAAGCAAACTCAAAGTCATCAAATTATACCCACACTCAGCGAAAGAACACAAGCAAGAGATCAGGAAATCGAACTGAGGGGATGTGAGACGAAATATCCGCTGATTGTAGCCGAGCACCGTATAAAACGAACCACGTTGCTGCACATAGCCCATGGAAAACATGAACACGAAACTAGGTCCATCATGTACACAATGAGTAGCCGTTTGTTTGGGCTCATCGTAGTCATCATAAAATATCGTAGTACTTTAGTCATTGCACTCGATGGAAAATTCCAATCAGGGGGTTCAACCGTGTCAAGCGCGTCACACCTTCATCACATGACTCTGTCGTCTTTATCATGACTGCTGTCCAGGTACCGACACTTACGTAAATATCTTGAAAAGGTAATGAGCCCTCCGGCAGAAGGCCCACAATGCATGTCTGCTAAGCAGGATCCTGAATTACCAAATTTCTTCTGCAATTGCGAGGAATGTCACAGCTCACGTTGAGGCCAGGCCTATAATAAGATTACTTTTTGGGTTGGCAGATATCACCGGTACCGCCAATAGGCTGTCCAAGGTCGGCATTCCCTAGGCATGTGGACTTTTTTCCTGCCTCTTTTTGGAATCAAGACACCAGAATGCTCCATAACTTCTAGGCGCATTTTCACGCATTTGACAATGTCGACAGTAGTCTAAGGGCTACTTTGGTTCGGAAAGCAAATGTTTCCCAAATTGACATGTTTCTGATTCAGCATCCTATTTCTGAGGTGCAGAAGCTTGTACCTCCTTCTCCTTAGGGGTTCCAGAATGTTTGCATCCTGAACTGAACATCTGGATTCGGGGGGGGGGGGGCAGGGCTTTCAGTCCTCACATCAGTTGAGTATTGAATAAGTTCCTAATAGGACATGATGACTGCTCCCTCACTGTGCATGTAGCAATTATGGGGTCATTGCTCTCTAAGGAGACTTGGGATGTTCACATTCTTGTAGACAGGCTCATTGCGGCATGTGCTCAAAGTCATGAATGTCTGTTCCCATATGCACTTAGTGACCCGGGCAAGCTTGAAAGTCAAGCAATGGCCGGAGGCAGCCCCTCTGGTACAATTTGCTATATAAAGGAGCCGAATGCGCACTGATCTGGCGAGCCCATAGCTGGAAGAGCACGGACCATCGCCCAAATCTAGATAACCCTAACAGTCCGACTCATCTGTATCCCAATACCAGTCACCTTCAGGAAAATATTTGTTCTTGTTGGGAGCTGCGAGGCCGGCCCAACCTGAAAATGCCACAAATTCGTCGTTTGGAGCGGACTCCTACCCAGTCGTCTGTCACGTGTGCCTCATTTCTCCGAGAAACAGCCAAGAAATGAGAAATGAGGCAAACCTGACAGACGACTGGCAAACTATGTGTTGTGCTTTATTTGTGCCGGAAATTTATCACCTTGAGGAGACCTGGAGGAATTGGTCTCCTATCCGACTGATTGAGAGATATCTGAGTGACAATGGAGATCATCAATGTTATCTGCTAAATCATTCCCATTCCCACTAGGGCAAAGGAGAACCAAGCTCATAGGCTACTTTATTTCCTCCTGACAGTGACAGTGTAATATAGAGAAAAACTAGGCATTGGGTTCTAATTACATGGATATGTGAAGGTTAAGAGAAATGATGATGGGGGATCACTTCCTCCAGGTCTCCTCAAGGCGATGTATTTTCTGGGACAAATAAAGCACAACACATAGTTTGCCAGTCGTCTGTCAGGTTTGCCTCATTTCTCGTTTCTCGGCTGTTTCTCGGAGAAATGAGGCACACGTGACAGACGACTGGGTAGGAGTCTGCGTTTGGAGTAGGTCTAATTGCCCGACGAGGTACCTCGGAAAAGAAACACCGAACAATTTGTGTTTCCTTGACTTTCGACATCGAGTATGAGTGATAAAATGTCCAGAGGACTTCGAATACTCTGAAGAAAAAAGACTGCATCTCGATATTAATACCACGAAAATGACTGAGACGCACTCATCAATGCGGTGGTCGACCACGCAGGGGAGAGAGCAAGGGCAAGGAACGACCAGTGTTTTGTCCTTCGCGTCCTCAGGAAGATTCGATTTCCACACGTCGAATATATGCGAAATCTTTGCATTAGCTTCCACTGGTCCAAGGCCGTAGATGTACACGTCAAGGTCCGAAGACGTATAATCGCCCGCTTGAGTGATGGGGTCGATGCATGACAAGGTGGAGAGAACCATTCCCCTGCCATGAAAACGTTCGACCAATCCATCCCACCCAATAAACCACCTGTCAGGGTGTGAAAAACGTGACGGAACGCGTCGACAGAAGGTTGAACCTGAATGGCATTGGGGCGCATTTCGTCGAGGATTGCACGTCCCCATGACGCGGCCCGCTTGATATTACGCGCGTTGACAGAATTGGTCGACATAGGGAAGACGGCATCAGAGTGTGCAGACCATTTCACGAGGCCCACCGACCAGTCAGCAAATTTGTGGTCGCGCAACCACCGCTCATTACGAAGAATCCATTCATCCACATCGACAGACTGGGGTGTGAAACCGTTGGACAGGGCAGGGCTACTCTGCGCTGCGCGTAGAGTGGCATAGGGGAGTTTCTCCCAATTACAAATCGAATCATCTGCTAATTCAAGGGGATTTTTTATAGCCAAGATGGTCTTCACGTGCTCTGAAGGATTGCCACTGGTGAGAGAGTCAACGGAGTTGATAACTGCAACTTCAGCAGCAGAATCCCTCGGGTTGCCACGATGAGCAGCGTCCGCTTTGGCCTGGGTGTAAATTTCAAGTTGTTGCTCTGAACAAAAATGGCATGGATCTTCCTACACGCGGGAATTTTGGGATTATCTCGTACCAATGACAGGCGGCGCCAGAGCACCGAGATCATTGGACCAGTTTTTTGATCTTATGAGACCTGAAGAGGTTCACTGCTGTAGGTGGAGACAGGCCTACGCGAGTACGGTCACCCGAAGACATGGACCAGACCACCAGGAAGCGCATCCTCTGTCCGAGGTAGAGAGAACATGTTTGCGTGTCTTGATATAACAGAGAACAAGACCGGGATAGGGCGGGACTACCCTCTATCCCGCTTCCGAAATTTAAACTGTCATGCTGCCAGCGGGTTATCCGTTTCCATTACCCCAATTTGGGACCAGACAGAGAGCGATTCACGCCCACTAGTGGGATTTTCCCCCATTTTGTCAGCGGGAGAGGTTCGATCACGCCGGTGACTCATTGGAGTATCGAGTGAGTTCCTCATGCTTTTGGCCATGGCCATCATTCGCTCGCTTTGCAGATGGCGCTGGTGAAGAGAGTTGAAACATTGATTACATAAAGAACCAAATGCGTGTAGATTTGGCGCGCATAGCTGCGGATCAATCAGAAGAGCACGGACCCCCTTCACACCAATTTTGAACAACCCTAACGTTCAGCCTCTACATCGGTATCCCAACACCATTCACCTTCACCGGTTTCCAAGCTAAGCTCATACCCCTTGTTCTTGTTGGGTGCCGCGCGGCCGACCCAACTCGCGAACGCCATGAATTCATCGTTTGGTGTAGCTCTGATTGCCCGACGAGATATCTCGGAAAAGAAGCGCCGGGCAATTTCTGTTCCCTCAGCCTTTGACATCATCGAATATGAGTGGTAGAACGCCCAGAGGACTTCAAATAGTCTAAAGAGAACATCGCATCGAAATATCAATAGCACGAGAATGACCGAGACGTACTCATCAATGCGGCGGTCGATCTGCTGCCAAGCTATAACCGCATTAATTCGCCAGCACACCAGAGCCGGATTCAACTCCGAATAATCATCGTCTTCATCCAGCTCACAATAAGGCTCCTCACTGCCTGACTCCTTGTCAGCACGGCGAGCTAGCATATTATACAAGATCTCTGGGCCTTCCTCATCCTCGGAGATGAGCCCATGTTCTACGAAAGCTTGGCGGATCAAGTCAGACGCATAAGCGACAAACGAGGGTGGCATGAATAAATAAAGCTTGATGTCTTCTGCGTCTGAGAAGACTTCTTTTAGGGTAGGCGCAGAAGAATTTCGTCGGACCAGTCCGGGACCGTCTTGGGAATTGCTCTGGCCCTCCTCTATGAGATCTTTGAATTCTGGAAGACAGGGAGAGTCAGTTTCAAGCACGGAAGTAGAACGATATACAATCTTGCCATCCTCAAGCGCATCACTAATTTCTGAATCCTCCAGGTTTTCATAGAGAGCACTGCTCTCCCGCTGGTTGAACCGGACAAGACCATCTTGGAACTCCTTCAAGTCAAAGCCTTCGCTCCATTCATAGGCTGGTAGATCGCTATACCCGATAGGACCTCGTCGGTATGAAGAGAACGCAGTATTGCTCTTGTGCACTCTGGACCCGTACTCTGTCATTAAGTATGAATCGTGGCATGAAGTGCATTGTTCACTTACATGACATTCCCACGCACCCCCTCCCTCCAAAGCTCAACGTGCCTCATTAAGAGCTCGAAACCCGACAGGCAGCCCCCACGATAGCGGACAGAAGCAACCTGGGACGGCTCTTCGAGTATGTCATGTGAGACAGACGGCGGTCCGACCTCATGTCTCCACGGGGCGACACTGGAGATAAATCTGGTTGAGGTAGGTCAAGCGAGTGAATAAATGTCAGTAAGAAATCGGAACAATGGAATGAGTGGCTTTGAAAGAGGGATACTTTTTCATCACAATATGAGTCCATCGTGCCGCTCTAGCATCGATAGCATCCATGTCAAATAACATGGGCTTAGTACCTTCTCCTTTGTCAGCTTGGCCGTTGGCAGACGCTGCCAACTTGATTTCATTCAGAGCGTTGAGGTATGAATCAAGAAAACGAAGGCCATATCCCTGAATATCACATCACTCACCACCATAAGGCAAAATTTGAAGATGATCATGATCCCCATACCTTGTTTGCGTACTTGAAGAGCCTTCGGGTTGGAACGTGTCAGTAGAATAACAATGAACAGACCCTGTAGCCTCAAGCAAGATCGCACCGTTGCTCTTGGGTTTCACGTCTTTCCCCCAAATAGTGGCCTTCGATCAGATGCATCGTGAAGACATTGTATCCAGCTATAACCACCCGAACAAGTTAATTGTGCAAGAAATAGACAGAACAACGGAAGGCTCACTCTCCAGCGCGCGCGCAGCCCGAGGGAGCAACCACACCTCCTTTCCGTCCCATCCCATTGCACATATGTCCAGATCGAAGTTCAGCAACACTTCCTTCGGGCTGTTGACCAACTTCAATATAATTTGCACACGCTTGATCGGGTAATTCGAAAAGAATGTGATCGTGCGCGAATTGCGAACTACGAGTGTTTTATCCTTTGCGGCGGCAGGCAGATTCGATTTCCACACGTCGAATATATGCGAAATCTTCGCATTCGCTTCCACTGGTCCAAGGCCGAAGATGTATATGTCAATATCCGAAGACGTATAACTGCCCGCTTGAGCGACGGGGTCGATGCATGATAACGCGGAGAGAACCATTCCTCCTGCCACAAAAACGTTCGACCAATCCATCCCCTTCAATAACCCACCGGTCAGACTGTGAAAAACGCGACGGAATGCGTCGACAGAAGGTTGAACTTGAATGGCATCGGGGCGCATTTCGTTGAGGATTGCACGTCCCGATAACGCGGTCCGCTTGATATTACGCGCGCTGGCAGAGTTGGTTGACATAGGGAAAATGGCATTTGAGTGGACAGACCATTTTCACGAGGCCCACCGACCAGTCGGCAATTTTGTGGTCGCGCAACCACCGCTCATTGCGAAGAATCCATTCATCCACATCGACAGACTGGGGTGCAGAATCGTTGGCAAGGGCAGGGTCACTCTGCGCTGCTCGCAGTGCGGCATAGGGGAGTTTCTCCCAGTTCCAAATCGAATCCTGTGTAAATTCAAGAGGACTCTTTATAGCCAAGATCGTCTTCACGTCTTCTGAAGGGGTGCGACCGGTGAGAGAGTCGACAGACTTGATGGCCGCAACTTCAGCAATGGAATCTGTAGGGTTGCCACGATGAGCAGCGTCCGCTTTGGCCTGGGTGTAAATTTCAAGTTGTTGCTCTGAGCAAAACTGGCATAAATCTTCGCACACGCGGGAATTTCGGGATTGTCTCGTACCAATGACAGCCCTCCCCAGAGCACCGAGATCGTCGGACCAATCTTTTGATTTTATGAGAGCCTGAAGGGGTTCACTAGTCGAGGTGGAGATGACAGGCCTACGCGCGAACTCCCAGCCGAAGACAGGGACCAGGCCACCAGGAAGCAGTTCCTGCTTTCGAGGTAGAGCGAACATGTTTTCCTGCCTTGAGATAACCAAGAACAAGACACGGACAGAGCGTTCCACTACCCTGGTCTATTTGTACTGTACATACAAAACTGCCCATGGGTATCCGTCCCCTCCAAAATCACTTTATTTTTGGGAATTTAGGGCGACTCTTGGGCACGGAAGGACTAATTACTGAAGTTCAAGCAAGGATCACGACCTCGCAGTATACTGTACCTTGGTGCTGTGGTGCAATCCTTTACAGCAATAGAATCTTCACGATACCACCAAGGATGGAGTTGCGGGCATCTTCCAGATTCTCTAGTCTGTCGTCTCCCAATGTAGAACCAGAATGGCAGTCTCTGCGTTCCCTGGATGACTGCTGTGTAGGGGTCTTGTACATCGTGGGACGAAGAAAGTCTTTAGTTACCTGGTGCTTTTTGAAACCCCCCGCGAGTCCGAAACAGCCGATGCCTGAGAAGGGTTTCCGTATCGTTTACCAAGTGTCCAGCCCCGATACCTGCTGCAAACCGTCAGTAGGATTCAGCAGGGACATCCAGCACCACTTACGTAGGCGGGGAGCGAGGGAGGACAGCGGATGGTCTCGTAGCTAGACCGTCTGTGAAGAACTAGTCGAGGTCGCATCCAGAAAAGGCCACGAATACATGAACAGGCTAGGGTAGTCTCCCTAGGCAGCCGTCACGCTCTGCGTGACGTCTGCTTCCAGACGCGGGGGTCTTACTGTTAGGTCCCAATTCGGTGTTAAAGGCCTCCCCCGGAGTTACACAATATATCCGACTTCATGTGACCTGCCCACCCAAGACAAACTGCCTCATGTCTCGATTGCTTAAGATGCCTATTTCTCAGGGAGTGCACATCAGCAATAAGCCACCTTCCCCTACCCTTTGAAAGTACACTCCAAGGAAGACTGATCCCAAGAAAATTGATGGCACATCCAATGCAATCAAAGGCCAACAAGCTGAAATTTCTGTTATTTCTTCAGAAAGCCTTGAATCCTGGTAGATGTACCATTTACTGCCCGCTCCGGCCCTGAGAAAGAACAAGTCTGCTCTGTTTAGAATAGTACTGATGACTTGTGGTTGCCTGTCATCTAGATTACTGTAGTGTTATGACCTTAGGTCGGCACGTGACTTTACGTAATCCCCAGGCACCGTATTTTGGCCAGTCGTGAGGTGCTTGTGACCTGTGACCGACCCCCGTTTAAGCACTGCTGTGAGCACACCCATGGAGGCTACCCGGCCTCTAGAGAACAATTCTGATAGTGATGCTGAGCAACCCCACCCAGATGACATTGTTCACGCATCCCAAACACTATGCCAGATGATGCAATCACATAGTGGATAGTGATGATGACAGTGCCAATGATGAAAATGGGCAGTAATGAGTCTGACTACATTTATTAGAGTCTGGACAGGTGGCAGAGGGGCAAGCACGAGCTCTGAGGAGGACGGAGCCCTATTTCCATATATGGTAACTCAATTCAATTTGTTGTGACTGTCTAAGTCACCCAGCCATTGTGACCTGTGACCGGACCCCTTTTAAGTCTTGTTGGAGGGGTCTTGTGACCTGTGACCACAACCTAAGGTCATAACACTACAGTATATTCCAAAGGGTCTGGAAGTTTATTTTAGATGACTGACAGACTTTCAGATATTTTCTGCTTAAGAGTTACTTGGGATGCAGAGATTCAATGGCCACAATGGTGATACATGCTTACCAGGGCAAAGACCAGTCAAAGGTGGCATTTAGTTCACATTGGTGTTGTTTGTGGTGGTTTGCATGTAAATTTCATGAAGTCACCTGACTGTGTAGCAAGCCGGATACTTCCAAAATTGGGACCTAACCACCTGTGACTCTTGAAACTTCAGGCTAATTAGCTGGACTGTAGGGGGAGGTGACTCCCAGCTAATTAGCTGGGTTTTCTTTGTTATCTGTCACTGTCAATGTCACCACAGTAAGCCAGACACAGTGCCCCATTTGGGCATGTGGCAGTATACCTGCATGGAGCATGAGATTTTTTTAAATCATTTAATCATCTGGCCTAATTGGGTGACCTCTATAATTCTGGTGTTGAGTCCCAGCTCTCCTTACTGTCTCTGACATTGCTAAGGCTTTGTCCTCAATCTCATCTCTTTTCCATCTGAATTTTTCGGTCTTCTTACTCCTTCCAAGCTCATTCAGACTTCCTTGCCATGTGACGTAAGCATGGGTATGTAAGTATTGGACGCATTGGAGTTGACCACAACTGTCAAGCAGGTTTTGCAATATCCTCTACAGAAACTATGTCAAAATCAGCACAGTCTAAGTGAATGTTTGATTGGGACACCCTCAATACATATAGTGGCCAGGCCAAGTGAGCTCATATGTCTTCAAGTAACTTGGTGTGAACACTGATGCAGCAGAATCTGTATTGATTGTACAGGAGATGGCTCCCCTCCATTGTACAATGATGGCATACCGCAAAACTATGATTTAGATCGTGATTCTGACTGGGAAGATGGTGATGATAACTTCATGGTGTGGAATTCAACAATTGCAGATGCAATTGAAATGGCTACAGAGGCAGAGCATGAGTCCATCATGCCAACCATGCTTCAAGTTGGGACAATTTGTTGATTTTATACACAGGTATACATCCACTCAGTGAGTCAAGGAAGGCTCACAGTGGGCAAAGTGAATCCTATTGCAGCAATCGGCCTGGACTGCCCAAATGGATGATCTTATGGATGCTCTGATATTTTACCAGGCCCAAAGTGCAGACTTACTTTCTGCACATCAGGATCTGAGTGGTCTGCTGAGAGTTCTCACAATTGACATCTATGGTGCCATTTATTTCTCTACACATCCTCCATACACTTGTTCATGATAACCACACCTGATGCTCTCTTGTCATTGGATATATAGGTCAATCAGTTCTTGCATTCCCTGTGGTTCCATCCCATGAATATGAGTCTGTCAGCCTTCTCAAGGCTGGGTACTTGTCAATGATGCCCATACAAATGGGTATAGCATTTAGTATAAGGTCACTTGACCTATACCTCAGTCTGCATTGAGTTGCTCCATCATTTAGTTCCCAAACCTTTGCTAGGTTCCTTTGTGAACTCCATCATGTGGGTGGGGTGGTTGAAAATGAACTTTGATTGATACAATGCTGTGTCTTGATTTTTCAGATTCCTTACTGTCATCAATATCATAAACAAATAACTCAAGTATTTGATGTATTGTATCAGCTTACCCAGTGAGTGCAAAGGAGGCTCGATGAAGCACTAGGATGCAATTATCCAAATTATCATGTGCTTCTTGACTGTGCTGCCTGTACATATAAGGTATCTAGGGTTTCTATGGTGGTTATGATACCTGACCCCTGCCTAATCCTTAGTTGGGTTTAGCTACAAGATGAGCCAGTTCTATTGCCATCCATGTTGTTTTCCATGGATGGGAACAACTCACTGAAGTGAGAAGAAGGTGGTAATGCTGATGGGCAACATTTTACATCTGATCTCTGGATTGATGATGCTGAGAAATTCGTGAACAAGGTTCAATTGCAGAAGAAGACTGCCTTGCTTGCTGAGCCTCCTCTTGGTACCAGGATGGAGGAACTGCCTGACTCATGTACAACCAACTGGACAAGTGCAATGGCTGATCATGATAAGACACTGTTACCAGTTTTTGAAGAGACTGGGGTATTTGTCATTAGCTGTTGGCATCATATTGTGCTAAAGGTAGTTGACATGATTCAGAGTGGAGAATTGTATGTTCTCTCTGGCTCCCCCCTTGTTTCAGTCTAATATATTTGTTTGGGATAGAGCCAAGTATCCTCTTGCATGTGTGGATCAGGTCAGTCAACTATATGGCTCTGATACATGCATGGGGTACGATGTTGGCTGCAGTTTTGCATCTACTGCGAAATATTCTCAATTGGGGCCATGTCTGCTTTCGCAAGGCATGAGCTTCATTGTTAGTTCTTTTCATGGTTATGCACATAATCATTTGTGCCAACTCAACTGGCTGTCCTTATATCATAATGGAGTTGGAATGGAAGATTTCAAAGGGTATGAGCAGATTTTTTCTGCATCCAATGCCCTTTCCTGTGTCACACATTATGCTTCTCCATATAATCATTGCCAAGTGATCACCCTCCACTTTGAAAAGTGGAACAATGAAAAGCATGCCAATCTTGGTATGAGAATTTGTATAATGACACAAACCTGATAATCTAACATTAGGAGCATAGCTGATTTTATTATTGGAAACTATAAAGCCACCCTGAAGGTGCTACATGATGCTCCTCTCACTCTAGAAAAGTTCTCATACAGTCCCTGGAATATTGATCCAGACATGGCATTCCCAAAATATCAGCAGGAGGAATACACTTTCCTCAAATCTCTGAAAGACGAGCCACCTGGGGAGTCCATCCCAATACTGTACTTGGAAGCACTGCAGAAATTAGAGGAGACACAGTGTGTTCTTTTATTTGTAAATATATGGGTTGTTCCAAGCCCAATATAGTACTTGAGAGTTCTTACACCAACTGGATCAAGGAATCACCTAGATACTCTCGAACTTGCCCATCTACCTGTCTCAGGGGCAGCCCATGGCCCTGATCATGAGTGCAATGGATGTTTGCATTCTAATGCGATTGATGCAATGGAATTAGCCCAACATTGTGTCCATGCACTTGAATTTACTCATGGCTTTGCCCCAGGCTGGTCAGCCATATGGCTTTACCTCAAAAGGAGTACCATTTTGACAAATTTTCATGGCCAGAGAGGGTGAAATTGGGGTTGATGTCAAATGATGATCAAAAACTGAATTTTGACCTCGGATTGATGGGTTTGACATCAAATTTGACATCAACCATTGTCAACAGCCTGAAGATGAAGGACTTCTCAAATATTCAGTACAACCCCATGGCTGTGCATTATGTGCAACTAAGAGTGACAACTCAATAGCTTCGCTCAATCAGATGAAAGAGATCACATAGTACATTGAGTACCACATCAAAATACAGGTGGGTGGACCAGGTATAGTTCAATGGGGGGCATGCACAGTAGATTCACCATGAATATACTAGTACATAGGGAAGGAATGATGGAAGAATTTGAAAGAGTGGCAGAAAGGGGCACAGGTTTGGATGGTAAGAGGAATCAAACAAGCATAATAATGCTTGAAACAGCAAATATTTGAGCATCCCTGGTGGTGGTGAGGGAAGGTGAGGGGATGATGAGGAACAGCATGGCCAGAAGTTCTCAGAATACACTGGAAGTAGATGTGTTGAAAAGCTGTGATTTGGGTGCACAGAACGCACCCACACACAGCCTGAGAAACAACACCTAGCCCCCAGGGAGGGCACATAGGGGGCCCACCATAACCCCCAAAATGGAATAGATTGAGATAGGCAAATGGAAGGGGTTCGGTGTTGCATAAAAATTTATCTGACGGATTTTTGGGACGGAATGAAGGGACCAAATAAAATGGAGGCCCAAAGAAGCTGAAAATTCGTCAGATGACCCCAGGTTATTGTTGAGTGGGAGAGAGGGAAGTGATGAGGGAACTTGGGAAGGCCAAAGGAATTCCCAAATACCACTGGAAAGTAGTTGTGTTTGGAAAAAAAAGCTGTGATTTTGGGGGTCAAACAAAGGGAAACGGCCAAACCCCAAACACCAAAAGGGCCTGGGAAACAACAAAAACTAACCCCCCCAGGGGAGGGCAACATGGAATACCCCAAAAACCAGAAATGGGGAGATTTGGAGGGGATAGCAACAGGGAAAAAGGTGGGTCCCGGGTTGGTTTGCATAAAAAATATTCTTTGACGGATTTTGGGACGAATGAAGAACAAACATAGAAATGGAACCCAAGAAAACCTGAAATCGTCATTGGATTTGGACCCCCCCAGGTGGGATTGTTTGGGAAGGATATAGGGGAAGATTGAGGGGAAAAACTTGTGGAGGGCAGAAATCTCAGAATTACACTGGGAAAGGTTAGGTGGTTGTGGAAGGGCTTTGTGAATTTGGGGTGCCCCCACCAGGGAAAAAAAAACGCACCCCCACCACCCAAAACAAAGGCTCTGAGAAAAAAAAAAAACAACCAAGCCCCCCAGGGAGGCACCAGGAAAACCAAAAAAGGGAAGGGATATTTGAGGAATAAGCCCCACAAGTTTGAAAAGTGGGGTTTCGTTGTTTGGATTTAAATATTTCTTGACGGGATTTTGGACATAATGAGACCCCAAAAAAATGGGAGCCCAAAAGAACGCTGAATCGTCATGATGGACCCCCCCAGGTTGAGGTTGAAGTGGGAGATGAGGGGAAATGAGAACTGGAGGCCAGAAAAAGGTTCTCAAATTACCACTGGAAGTAAGTTGTGGAAAAAGCTTAATTGGGGCCAAACAAGAAAATTCCAACCAAACCAACAACAGCCTAGAAAAACCAACCACCTATAGGGGCCCCCCCCCATGGGGCCCAGTGAACCCAAATAGGAAGATGAGGAAGTGCAGTGAAAAAAAAGGTCCGGTTCGGGTCGTGTAAATATGCTTGGACGTAATTGCATGAAGAGACGAAATACAGGGAAGCCCAAAACCGCCAAATTGGTCATGATTTTGGGAACCCCCCCTCAAGGTGTGTGAAGTGGAGGATTTGAGGGGAATAATTTTGGAGGAAACTTTGTGAGCAGGAAAGTTCGCATAATACAACTGGAAGTTAGGTGTGTTGAAAAAGCTTATTTGGTGGGGCAACAGGGAAATGGTGGAAAAAAACCCAACAAATCAACAAGGCCTTGGGCAACAAAACCACCAGCCAGGGGGGGGCCAAAGAAACCCAAATGGAGGATTAATAAGCGGCCGTGGAAAGGTTTCATTCGTCCGCGTAAATATGCTTGACGGAATTGGATTGAATAGAAACAAAATAAATGGGAGCCCCAAAGAATGCCTAATTTTGGGTCATTGAAATTGGACCCCCCCAAGGTGATGTGATGTGGAAGAGGAAGATGATAAACTTGTGAAGGCCAAAGAAAGTTTCTTCAATAAAACCACTGGGGAAAAAAGTAAGGTGTTGAAAACTTGATTTGGGGCGCACAGGAAATGAAAACCCACAAAACAGCCTGAGGCAACAAAACAACCTAAGCCCCCAGGGGGGGGCCACAGAACCCCAAAAGGGGGGAAGGATTTTGAGGATAGCCAACAGTGGGGGAAAAGTGGTTCGGTGTCGGTTTGTGTAATATGCTTTGAAGGGAATTGACCGAATGAAACAAAAAAAAGGAGCCCAAGGGATGCTGGAAATTCAAAGGCATTATTTGGGACCCCCCCCCAGGAGGAAGTGAGGTGGAAGGATGGGAGGGAAGATGGAAACTGTGGAGGGGCCAGAAATTCTTCAGGGAATACCACTTGAAAAAAAGGTTAGGTGTGTGAAAAAAGGGGCTGTGATTTTGGGGGGAAAACAGGGAATTTTTCACCAAAAATAGGGGGCCCTGAGCAAACAACCCACCTAGCCCCCAAGGGAGCATATGAAACCCCAAAACAAGGGAAGGAATTGGAGGGCATAGGTGGAGTAATGGAATCAGGTGGTGTTTATTCTTTTGAAGTTAGGGCTGTTGAAGAGGCTGAGGAATTTGGGCCACAGGAACCGTGCCCCCACACTTTCCAGGGGGGGGCCTATCCAAACAAAAAAAAGCCCAGGGTAACCCCAAGTGGGACCAGCAACATCCACAAATTTGATGTTGGGGCTGTCTGTTGAAAAGGGCTTGGGGAAACTTTTCAAAACCACCGGCCACTTGGCCCCAAAATTAAAACAAAATTCCCATAATAAACCACTGTCCAATAAACCTGGAATCCAGCTATTTTTTTTCTGCCAACTTATAATTTGAATTTCCATTGTTGATATTTCTTTTGTTTCTCTTTCATTTGGCCATGCTTACTATTTCTTGGTGTGCTTCTGTATACCCATAGGTTTACCCTATTAAAAAAGTTTAAACACCCTCAGGGTTCGTTCCCAATTGTTTCCTTTCCCAATTGGTACAAAGTACATGTACTTGCCCAATTTATTTACATTTCCCTTGCCGCAGGGGGGGGCCCAGGGTTAGGTTCATCATTTCCATTGTCATTCCCACTGGGCCCTTTCTTCATATTTCTTTCCTTTTCCCTTTTTGGGCCCCCCACCCCTTTCCTTTTCCTCCTTTTGGGAATTTGGAATTTTTTGGAGGTACCTCCCACCCAGAGCACACAATTGATTTCCCCTGATCTAACAGGGCATGGACATGCCTACCTGAGAAATATATGTATATCAGGCAGATGGGGCCCCTGGCAGTAGGTTTTGGAAAACTTTCCAGGACCCCACTGAGTGGGTGGAAAAGAGAAGTATTATTTCATATTTTTTTTTTCTTTGGAGGACAATGGATGCAATCTTGCCCTCCCCATTGGAAGAGAATTTTGCTGAAGTTAGGCCTGAAATCCTCAAGGGATTGGGGTTTGATAATTTAGGCACCAAGAATAAACCAGTGTTGTGTTTTGTCCCCACAAAAGGAAATTGCTGGTAATTTCAGGGCGGTATGTTCCAGGGGGTTAAATTTGGGAATATAGGGGGAGTACCACTGTACATGTGGCCCTCATGCATCTGAAAGAAAATTTGAGGTGAACGGGGTCACATGTCAACCCACAAATTCCCATAAACTGGACTTTCAGATGGTGAACAACCAGGGGGGAGGGGTCCACTTGGGATATAAAGGCACATTTTGGCCTGAATTGGCCCTTCTTAAGGCACTTGCCAAAACCCCCCCAATATGTCTTATGGGAATTTTTTTTCTGGGCATCCCATTATTGGGGATCTCTTTTAAGTTCTCCAGTATTTTCCCAGCGTACAAATTGGGAAATAGTTGGGGTTGGGGAGAAATTTGGTAGTTGGCTTTAAAGGTGACTAATAAAGGAAGATCCCCATATGGATGCCAGAAATTCCATGAAAGACATATTGGGGATTTGCTCACCTTGGTCAGTCATCTAAGCCTACCTAGTTAGGTACCACTTCTGGGGCAGATAATGGTACCTAAGGAGGTCCCATCACTATTCCAGCCGAAATGGCCATTTTTATGATTTCACCTCCTGGCCCAGAATTGGCTGAAATGGCTGAAAATTGGCCAAAACTTGGCCGAAACTGAGACTTAGAGAATCTCAGACTTGCAGCGGGCCATACGGGCTTATCAGGGATAATGTTTCCATTTATAATTATTTATTTATTATCACTATATTATACATATGCTCCACAGGGTTTCAGTCCTGTGTTTTGTTTTTATTGACTTGTTTATTTATTTATTTAAAAATTCATAAAAAACATACCACACACCTGCTTGGGCGGGCATGTGGTACTGTCTATAAGAATTTAAAACACTATCTAACACCCGCTTGGGTGGGTGTGTGGTACCGGGGATGTCATTTCACACACTTCACCGTTGGGGCTCCCCTCACCCATGGTCGCATGTTTTCATTCGGCGGGGTCATGGCTTCAGTTGGGGGATGTGGGTTCAGAAGAATACCTATGATAATAAATAATAAGGTAGTTAAAAAAAGAAAAACCAGGCAAAAGGAGCAGCCCCTGCTGCTCCTTTTGCATAGTCGGACATGTATATATATACTAACCTTAAAGATTACCACACCCGCTTCGGCGGGTGTGGGGTTTGTCTGGGGCTTGTGTTGTGGTTTCGACTTGTTGCTGTTCATGGGATTCATTTGGCGGGTGGGTTGTCGTTCTCCCATGTTCGTTCGGTGGGGTCGCAGGTGTTGGGTCCAGATGACAAACTAAAATAATAAATAATATGTTAGTTATAAAAAAAAACAAGAAAAGCCATGCAAAAGGAGCAGTGCATGCTGCTCCTCTTGCGTGGTTGTACTCACCTTAAAATTACCACACACCTGCTTCTGTGGGTGTGTGGTACTCTCTTGGGTTTGGTCTGGCTGGTCATGGTTGGCATGGTTTGTTTGGCAGGTGTCATGGCCGGTCGCATCATCATTCCCCAGGGGGGTTCATTTGGCAGGTTGTCATTTGGCTTGACTGTCTAGAATAGTAAATATGTTAGTAAAAGAAAAAATAGAAGAGCCACGCAAAAGGAGCAGTGTACACTGCTCCTTTTGCGTGGTTGTACTTACCTTAGAATTATCACACACCCACCAAAGCGGGTGTGGTTCGTCTGGGGTCCCTGTGGCCTTGTGTCATGCATTCTCGTTCCTGGGTTATGTCTGGGGGTGTTCCTGGGCTTGGGGCTCTCGTTTTGCGGGTGGTTCAGGCGATATCCTAGAATAATAAACAATTTGTTAGTTAAAAATTAAAACAATGCAAAAAGAGCAGCCCTTGCTGCTCTTTTTGTGCTGTTGAAGGGGGGGGGTGCATTACCTTGTATAGAACCACACACCCGCAACTGCAGGTGTGTCGTCTCTGTGGTGCGTCGTCGTTCGTCTGGTGGACTGATGGTGGGCGGGCGTCGTTTGGTTGGGGTTTTGGCAGGTTGCGTTACGACAGGGAGCTCGTTGTTAGCTCAGATGACGATCTACAATAATAAGTAATACGTTAGTAAAAAATAAAATAAAATAAAAAGAAAAGCCATGCAAAAGGAGCAGCGTACGCTGCTCCTTTTGCGTGGTTGTGCATATGCTTACCTTAAAATTACCACACACCCGCTTTGGCGGGTGTGTGGTTCCGTTTGCGGTTTCTGTGGTCTCGTGTTGTGGGTGTCTGGTCCTGGGTTTCGTTTGATGGGGGCTTTGGCGGGTCACGTTTGTAGCTTTCGTTTGGCGGGGGGGTTTGTTGTGGGTTCAAATAACAAACTAGAATAGTAAATAATACATTAGTAAAAAAGAAAAAAAGCAAAGCCACGCAAAAGGAGCAGCGTACGCTGCTCCTTTCGCGTGGTTGTACTTACCTTAAAATTACCATACACCGCACTGAAGCGGGTGTGTGGTTTCGTCTGGGGCTTTGTCCAGTCGGCCGTCGTTGGCGGGTCGCATCGTGATTTCGGGGCGGGGGTGGTTCGTTCGGCAGGTCGTTATTTTGCTGGGTCTGGTCGATAACCTGGAATAATAAATAATATATTAGTTGAGAAATAAAATCAGCGCGAAAGAGCAGCATCTGCTGCTCTTTCGCGCTGTTGAGGGTGTACAAACGTACCTGCCTTTATTAGAACCACACACCCGCCGTGGCGGGTGTGTGGTTCCTGGGGCCACCCATAGGGGGGTCTGTTGTTTGCTTTGGTTTGGCTGTTGCTGTGTCGGCCCTCGTCGTGTGGGCTTTCGTCTAAAATAATCAAAGGTGTGTTAGTACAAGAACTCAAAGCAGCGCAAAAAGAGTAGCTTTTGCTACTCTTTTTTGCCATTGTATCTAATAGGACAAAACTCACCTTATGACCACACACCCGCAGTCGTGGGTGTGTGGTCATGTCCTCACCTTTCTGGGCCGTTGCTGGGTGTGGCTGCATAGTTGTGCAATTCAACGCCGGCAATTGCTGGTACTTAGAAAGCGCCCAAGTGCTGTGTTACAAGCAGAATACATATTAATAGCAAGTATATAGATGTGTAATAAATACTATATAATAGATATTTACCCATAAATGCGAAGAAGACGATGATAATAGGTCAGAGCTCAATAAGGCATGATATGCATAATTGCAAAGTGGATTGGGCGACTTCTATGGGTCAGAATTGGCCCAAATTAGAATATATTAATGGTACATATGCACCTTACATGGGCGATCAGTTACATTGGACATCCCAGGCATTTCTGAAATTTTCACACCTTCAATTCCCTAAATAGGGAATTGAAGGCATGAAAATTTCAGAAATGCCCAGAACGTCCAATGTAACTGATCACCCATGTAAGGTGCATATGTACCATTAATATATTCTAATTTGGGCCAATTCTGACCCATAGAAGTCACCCAATCCACTTTGCAATTATGCATATCATGCCTTATTGAGCTCTGACCTATTATCATCATCTTCTTCGCATTTATGGGTAAATATTTATTATATAGTATTTATTACACATCTATATACTTGCTATTAATATGTATTCTGCTTGTAACACCAGCACTTGGGCGCTTGTTAAGTACCGGCAATTGCCGGCATTGAGTTTCCATCTTGCTCCACATCTCCGAACCACAACAGGCAACCACCTGAAAAGGCAAATGCACGACCACACACCTGCAACTGCGGGTGTGTGGTCATAAGGTGAGTCTTCCTTGTAGTAGACACAATGGCGCAAAAAGAGCAGCGAAAGCTGCTCTTTTTGCATTGCTTTGGAATTTTTTTACTAACGTGCCTTATTCTAGATTGGGGACCTTGTCCCATGCACGACTGATGACCTGCGAAACGATGAGACCCCAAACAGCAACGCGACGCGGCACCACAATACACAGCAACACGACACGGCACTGCGATATATGGCAACGCGATGCGACAACGACGACGTGACATATGGCAATGTGCCAAATGAGGGCCCGGAATCATACACCTGCCACGGTGGGTGTGTGGTTCCATATAAGATAAGTCCCCCCCCTCAGTAGCTACAGCCATGCAAAAAGAGCAGCAAAAGCTGCTCTTTTTGCATGGTCTTTAACTCTTAACTAACATATAGTCTTGTATTATAGGTCATCACTTCCTGCACGAACGAATACCCACATGAGAGCCCCCGTAACCCCCGACTATTGACACCCGAACGACGGACCGCAGTACCCCACACCCGCTGCAGCGGGTGTGGGGTACTACAAGGTTTCTTTTTATTTTTTATTGTTGTGGCACAAAAAGAGCAGCGTAAGCTGCTCTTTTTGCGCTGCTTTGGGATTTTTTTTTACTGATGCACTTTATTCCAGATAGGGGCCCATCCAACGCACAAAGATAACCCACAAAATGATGAGACAACGTGACACAGCAACCCGGCAGCGCGATACACCGCAGCATGACACGGGAACGTGACACAACAACACAACACAACAACAACACAGCAACATGACATGGCAACGTGCCAAATAAAGAACAAGGGCCCGGAATCACACACCCGCCACGGCAGGTGTGTGGTTCTATATAAGGTAAGCCCCTGCCACCCTAGTAGCTACAGCCACACAAAAAGAGCAGTGAAAGCTGCTCTTTTTGTGCAGTTTTTAATTCTTAACTAATTACCAAGGTTTATCTGTAGGTCTTAACATGCCCTGCAAATAAATACCGACACAACACCCCGTAACCCCCTTATCAACACCCAAACAATGGGCACCCGTACGAACCGCCATACGTACCAGCCAGAGTACACGGCCCAGTACCCACACCGCTGCAGTGGGTGTGGGGTACTACAAGTATGTTTTTTCTTATTTTTTTTTATTTCTTATTCTTGTGGCGCAAAAAGAGCAGCATAAGCTGCTCTTTTTGCACTGCATTACAGTTGTACTAATATTTTATTATTTATTTCTCTAGATCCTGAACCAGAATCCCCATGAGCCCCCAAGCAGAACCGGCCAAACGAGACGCAGCAAACGATAACTATGAACGAACCCCACAAATGAAGACCGACCCCATGAGGGAGTGCCCAAAAGGAACTGGCCCTGACTGCACTCACTGTGGAGGGTACGGTGGGTATATGTGGGCGCATGACCCACATAAACTATCCCCCCCTGTGGTGGCAGACCCCGGGGGGGTATAGTATAATATGTATATAATAATAGTAATAATAATAATAATAAATAGTAACAATAATAATAATAAGTATATAACCTGGCACAGCCATGGATTGGCTGATAGATGGCCAAAAACTGAATTGGAACAGCCTGATTTCAGCCGTAAGGTCTGGGGGACCTATTAGGTACCATTTTCTGCCCTGAAAGTGGTACCTAAATTAGGTCCCCCATGTGACTGACCAGCCTGATTTGCTAGTGCTTAGAGGCAATCAGGCCCAAATGTGCTTTAATATCAAGTGACCTCCCCATGTGTCACACCCATCTGAAAGTCAGTTCATGGGATTGTGTGACATGTGACAAGTCTCAAATTTGGTTCAGAATGCCACCTCGGTCAGCCACTTGGACTGATCTCAAAAGGCATGTTGAACCACATCAAATTAATTGCCTATGAGGCATCAAAATCCTTTGATCTCAAATAATTTCAACAGGGTGACCTTAGGTCAATCTGTAAGTCTGCCCATAGGCATTTTGATATCAAACTCATATTTGCCTGGGGGTATCAGGATAGGCCCCGGCAAGCCCAGGAATGCCCCCAAGCGGGTCAACGGGCCATATGGGCTTATCAGCAACTATGATTATTTACTTATTATTCTTTGTTCTCATGGATAATCATTAATTTATCATATACAGTACACATCTATCTATGGGCGTGTGTTTCATTCACTGGGTTCTGGTTCAGGCAATGTCCTAGAAAAATCAATAAGATGTTAGTTAAAATTTATAACCAGCGCAAAAAGAGCAGCATTTGCTGCTCTTTTTGCATGGTTGCGTACACTACTTATATATTACCACACACCTGCTGCAGCGGGTGTGTGGTTTGGCGGTTTTGTTTGGCGGGTGCCATTTGGCCGGTGTTCGTTCAGCAGATTGTTGTTTGGGGGGGTCTGCCTGTCTCTTTGGGCTGCGGGTTGTTGTTTCGCCGCTTCTGGTTCAGGCGATGTCCTAGAGTAACAGGTATGTTAGTTAAAATTTGAAATCAGCACAAAGAGAGCAGCATTTGCTGCTCTCTTTGTGCAGTCACCTAGACAGGAGACTTACCTATATATAACCACACACACCCCACAGTGGGTGTGTGGGTTTTTGTATGGTGGACCTCCGTTTGCAGGTCTGCGTTTGGCAGGTCTTCATTTGGCGGGTCTTCATTCGGTGGGTCTTCATTTGGCGGGCGTTCATATGTCGGGTTTTGGTGGTGGGCATTCGTTCGGTGAGTTTGGGGTCAGGGGTTCGTGGGGGTTCAAGTTCAAGATCTAGAAGAATAAATTATGTTAGTTAAATCATTAAAACATTGCAAGAAGAGCAGCTTACGCTGCTCTTCTTGCGCCACAAAATAAATAAATAAATAAATAAAAAACTCATCTTGTAGCACCACACACCGGCCGTGTGGCGGGTGTGTGGTGCCCTGTTTTGCACCGTGGCCGTGTTTTGATTTGGTAGGGCCCGGGGTTTCATTCACTGGGTTGTCGCTCGAGGGGGGGGGGGTCATTGGCACAGTTTTGTTCACTGGGTCTTCATTTGGCGGGTTTGTGGTCGGAGGTTCACGTAGATTCGAGTCTAGGAACTACAAAAATTAATTTAAGATTAAAGCAGCGCAAAAAGAGCAGCTTATGCTGCTCTTTTTGCGCGGCTGTAGATATTGGGGGGGGAAACCCACCATGTATTGTACCACACACCCGCCGCAGCAGGTGTGTGGTTCCTGGGGGGCACTTGTTGGGCATGTTGCCGCTTGGCGGCTTTCATCGTGCCTTGTTTTTTGTCCAGTGGGCAGGTTTTCATTTGGCGGGTCGTTGATGGGCAGGTTTTCGCTTTGCAGGCTGCTGGGCAGCGGGTTTTTGTTTTGTGGGGCTTTGGCCGGCGGGTCCGTGTTTGGGGCTCGTGCAGGTTGAGGTCATGACCTATAATATTAAAAGATTTGTTAGTCATGAATGTTCAAAACCAGCGCAAAAAGAGCAGCTTTCGCTGCTCTTTTTGCGCTGTGATATCCACTAGGAGAAGAACTTACCTGATACAACCACACACCCGCCGCTGCAGGTGTGTGGTTGTTTGCTTGCCTTTCTAGGCGGTGGCGGTCCAGTTGGGTAGCTGCAAAGAGAGAGTGCGACTCAATGCCGGCAATTGCTGGAACCCAAAAAGCATGCAAGTCCTGGCACCATGAGCACAATCTCAATTAATAGCAAATATCTAGGCATGAAATAAATAATATATAATAAATATGAGTCCTAAAATGCAAAGAAGACGACGATAATAGGTCAGAGCTCAATAAGGCGTGAGATGCCTAATTGAGCTCTGACCTATTATTGTCATCTTCGTTTCATTTTTGGACTCATATTTATTTATATTATTTATTTCATGTCTAGATATTTGCTATGAATTGAGATTGGGCTCATGCTGCCAGGACTTGAGCACTTTTTGGGTTCCGGCAATTGCTGGCATTGAGTCGTGTTCTTTCTTCGGAACTCCGCACCCACCGAGACACAACTGCCCAGAAAGGGAAGCAGGGCAAATGCCAAGAATGGAAGCAGATGACCACACACCGCGCTGTGGGTGTGTGGTCATCTAAAGTGAGTGTTTTTTTTAATCGTAGTAGCTACGATGGTGCAAAAAGAGCAGCGAAAGCTGCTCTTTTTGCACTATTTGGATTTTTTTACTAACACGTCTTTTATTATTCTAGATTATGACCTGGTCCACAGTGACAATTCGCCAAGCGATGAGGCCCCAAATGGGAAGCCCAACCAGGAACACGACAGATGCCAACGCGCCAAACAACAATGCGCCAAACGACAATGCGCCAAACGACAACGTGCCAAACGACAATGTGCCAAACGACAATGCGCCAAATGATGACACGCCACACGACAACGCACCAAATGGCAACGCGCCAAATGATGATGTGCCGAACGATAACGCGACAGATGCCAGTGTGACAGACGACAAGGGGCCCAAGGAACCACACACCTGCTGCAGCGGGTGTGTGGTAGTATTCCTAAGGTGAGTCCCCCCCAGTAGATACGGCCGTGCAAAAAGAGCAGTGAATGCTGCTCTTTTTGCGCTGCCTTCACTTAACTAACTTGTTTTTCTATTTAGGTCTTTGCCTTTCACCTGAGCGAATAATGACCCCCGCGACCCCAGGTATCGAAACCTGAGCAGCAGTACAAACAGGCACCCAAGAGCCTGTTCGCCCCCCCACAGTGCAAAATAAAGTACCACACCCGCAGCAGCGGGTGTGGTACTACAAGATGAATATTTTTTTTTTGTGGCGCAAGAAGAGCAGCATAAGCTGCTCTTCTTGTGATGCTTTAATATTTAACTAACGTTAACTTTCTTGAGGTGGCTGTGTCCATGTATAGAACTGGGGTGTGGTGTTAAGTATGTTATTGTTAACTTTTAGCTACTCTAGTACAAAAAGGGCCTCTGGCTGCCCTTTTTGCACTACTATTGATTTTTTGAACTAACCATCGTCCCCCATTATAGGATCCCCCAAGTGTACACCCAGGGCCCCTGTCCCTCTGGTGGCCCCCTCCTACCCCCTCCCCCACCCTTGAGTTGGTCTGGGGCAGGGGTGCCCCCTCTTGTTGGCACTGGTGCTGGTAATGGCAACCTGGATTATGTAATCAATTAGGTAATATGTATATTAGTAATTTAGGTATTATATAATATATTTAATTATATCATCAACTAATTATGTAATTAATATTATGTAATATTATTGTTTGCACAATTATGTCACTGCTTTTTTGGGTGCATTACATAATTCCTATTTAGGATATTAGGCAATTGGACAGGTCGGCCAGTGGTTATGCAGAGTTATTACACCGGGGTTAAA
>MU129100.1:67791-94434 GCA_014904985.1 Hydnum rufescens UP504
TTTATTTTTCTAGATCTGGGACTTTGAACCCGCACGAACTGCGACCCCGAAACCGCGCGAACTGCAACCCTGCGAAGTTCCAAGTCCCTACTTTGATCTCAAATTGATGTCAAAACTATGTCAAACTGCACTTGTTCGATATAAAGGCCCATTTTGATCAATATTTGATATCAAAGAGAACACAGGCCTATTAGGTCCTATACAAACATCAAAATGACATGCTTTTGAGATCAATGGAAGTGTCTGACCAGCCTGCCCTAGGGCCCTGGGGGCCCCTCACCTTAGACTGCCAGTGGGACTTAGAGATTCTCAGAGTTGCAGGACAGCAGGCCATATGGGCTTATTGGGGATAATGTGTTCCACTATATGGTACATACCTGGTCAGCAGGAGGTTGAGGTTGAGGTTAAGATTGAGCACAGGGAGAGGAGGGAGGAGCACTTGGCAGAGGGGCAGGTCACCAGATTCATTCACCAGTCATTGCATTATTGACTTGTTTATTTATTTATTTAGAAATTCTATTAACAAAAAAAAAATACCACACCCATAGTGGGCATCTGTAGGAATCAGAAAAAGAAACTACTTAGTAGCACCACACACCCACAGGCAGGTGTGTGGTACTGTCCATAGAAATCAAAAAAAAAACCAAAAAGAACTACTCTGCGGGGGTGTGTACTGGTCTGCAGAAATAAAAATAAAAATAAAATAAAAAAGAACTATTTAGTAGCACACCTGCTATGGTGGGTGTGGTACCAGGGGCGTGGCTTGGCGGTTCACCTTTGGGTGGGTCATCTCATTTGTGGGTTTTGTTCCTGGATTTCATTTGGGGTGTGGGTTGCTGTTCTCATGTATTTGTTCAGCAGCATCATGGGTCTTCATTGAGGGTTCAAAAGAATAGCTATGATAATAAGTAATAAGTTAGTAAAAAAAGAAAAACCCCACAAAAGGAGCAGCACATGCTGCTCCTTTTGCACGGTTGTACTTATATATGGGGAATACTAACCTTGAAAATTATCACACCCGCCAAAGCAGGTGTGGGGTTCATCCGGGACTTCTGTGGCCTCATTGTGTGCAGGTTTCGTTTATATGTTGTGGGAAATTGAGGGTTGGGGGTATGGGTGGCTGCGTGGTCCTGTGTTTTGCCCTGGGCCTGATCTGTGCATTCATTGGGTCAGATATCACACAGTAAATGTACCTAGAATAATGATATGTTAGTAAAGAAAAAAAAAAAGAAGGCAACACCAAAAGAGCAGCTGGGGCTGCTCTTTTGGCATCATGGTACAGCACATAATCAAAAAAACTCACCTACTAGTACCACACACCCACTTTGGTGGGTGTATGGTATGCGATTTCATCAATCGTTGTTTTGGGGGGTGGGCACTAGTGGCTTGGGTGGCTGCACATTGAATGTCACACTGGGGGCTCGTCCATGTCTTCGTCGGCTTGTTGGGTGGGTTTTCATGGAGGGAATGTACCTAGAAGAACGAATGATAATACATTAGTAAAACAAAAAAGAAAGCAGAGGTGCCAAAAGAGCAGCTTCTGCTGCTCCTTTGGCACTGGTGGGATTAGACATACCTGATGTCACCACACACCCGCCAAAGCAGGTGTGTGGTGTATCTGATTTGTCGTTGTATTATAGTTCTCGAGGCTCAGGGGTTGGGGTCTGATTGGCTGCATGCTCCATATTTCACTGTAGGCCTTCTCTGGCCATTCGTCAGATGGGGGTTCACGGAGAGAGAGAGGAGCTAGAGTAAGGAGTATGTTAGTAAAAAAAAAAAAGAATTCAAGCAACGCCAAAAGAGCAGCTGTTGCTGCTCTTTTGGCATTGTTGTACACCCCACAATAAAAAAGAGTCACCTAATATTGCCACACACCCACCGAAGTGGGTGTGTGGCGCTGTATTTGTTTTGTAAGGTGTGGATAATCAAGAGTCAGGGGTCTGGGTGGCTGTGCGCTGCCATGTTTCACCCTGGGCCTGATCTGTGCATTCATCAGGTCGGGTATTGCACAGTGGAGGTACCTAGAATAACAATGCATTAGTAAACAAAAAAAAAATCCAAGACAATGTCAAAAGAGCAGCCAGGGCTGCTCTTTTGGCATCGTGGTACACCACGTTATAGAAGAAGGGTTGGGAGCTCCGATGACTGTCAAATCAAAATCTGGATCAGCCAGTGTGTGGATGGGAGACTGTATTTCTGTTGTTATTCGTTGGGCTGGTTCGCTTCAATGGTTGATCACACTCTGTAAGACGTGTATGGTGTTCAGTGGAGAATAGGAAGGGATATGGACTAGCTGTAGTCAATGATATATCGTGTAGGATGCTTATAGAAAGGCTTATACATCGTTTGTGTTGTATTGGTCTGTTTACTGATATTTGTGTATTCTTGTTTATGTTCTCCTGGTCAAAATGCGGATATCTGTGGGTTATAGACTGGTCAGTGCTTGGTTAGTCTTGTTAGTATGTTTCTTTCTTCTTTCTTCAAAACCTGATACGTATTTCGTTATGCTTACTTTTCCTTGGATGTCCAGCAACTCTAACCTTAGGTCCTGCAACTATCCTTGGCTTTGGTGATTCGCGTAGAGGGCTACCAGTGGCTTTGTCTCAACAACCTTGAAGATGACTTAGCTCCAGATGGCTTATAGATAGACTGTTCTTTAGAGGCAAGCAGAAAAGTTGACAGTGGTTGACAGTAATGATTTCCAGAGAGGAGATGATTGTGTGGGGGTACAGGAAATCTACCAGCTTTTATACCTTTCTGAAGGTGGCTGTGTTTAAGAAATATGACTCCCCCATGGGTGAGTCATATGTGAGTCATAGGTGAGAACAAAAGAAAAATAACAAGATGATGTAATAATGCGGTCATAGCTGAGTCATTCATAAAGAGAACAAAAGGAATCATGAGGGGTGATGTCATAGTGATGTCATTCATAAGGAGAACAAAAGGAATCATGAGGGGGGGTGATGTCACCAATTTGCTGAGCATGTGGAATGCTTGGAGCATGTGGTCACTGACCATGTGGAGCATTCTGGAGGCGAAATGAAAGGATATCTCCGGGTTTTGGAGATTAATTTGGGCATAGTCCAGTGGTTAAGGTGTTTTGTTGTTGGTTGATAATGGGAACAAGTGCATAGGATGGGATTCGATGCAGAAACAGCAGTTTGCATCCATAATAGACGTTCTTGGTATCATTAGATGCGGATTTTTCACAGCTTTCTGGGCGCGGTGGTTCCGAGAAGATCCGATGTAAACTGACAGAGAAATTCATTTTTTACTGATGGGTGTTGATTCTGATAGTAATATCGCTCTGTAGAGTTCAGTTTTGATCTGTTCTTCGCGTGCTCGGTACCGTCGGATGCGGATTTTTTATATCTTTCTAAGCGCGGTTGTTCCGAAAGGATTGAATGCGAACTGACGGAGAAATTCGTTTTTTACTGGAAATTCCGGATTTTGGTAGTAAAATTGGCCTGGAGAGTGCAGTTCTGGTCCGTTCGACTTGTGTTTGGTACCGTTCGAAAGGTGTGAATCGTAGCTTTCTAAGAGCTATATGGGCGTACCTCTCCGATCAAAACTGACGGAGTTATAGAACGAATTCGATTTCCGCACGTAGCTGTAATTAATTTCGTAATTGGTCATGTGATCCTCCAATGGCTGGAAGTGGTGTGATTTCGCATTTTCTGATACTGGATGTTTTTATCTTCCACAGCGTAGTGAGAAAACTCACATGATATTGCCACACACCTGCTGAAGCGGGTGTGTGGCACCATATTTGAGGCGTCATCATGTATTTTGTGGATAGTCGAGGGTGTTTGGGTCTTGGGTGGCTGCATGCTCCCATATTTCGCAGTGGGTGTTGTCTGTGCATTGTTCGGGTTGGGTTTCACAGAGGGAGAAAGCCTAGAACAATGAATACATTAGTTAAAATAAAATAACAGAAGCAACACCAAAAGAGCAGCTGGGGCTGCTCTTTTGGCATTGTGGTACACCCCGTAATGAAAAAAAACACACCTGATATTGCCACACACCTGCTTCAGCAGGTGTGTGGTGCCGTATTTGTTTCATCCTCGTATACATCATGGAAAATCAAGGGTTGGGGGGTATGGGTGGCTGCGCGGTCCCGTGTCTCATCCTGGACCCAGCCTGTGCATCAATTGGGTCAGATATTGTGCAGTGAATGTACCTAGGATAAGAATATGTTAGTAAAGGAAAAAAAAAGTGAAGGCAACACCAAAAAAGCAGCCAGGGCTGCTCTTTTGGCGTTGTTGTACACCCCGTAATGAAGAAAAACATACCTAATATTGCCACACACCCACTTTGGCGGGTGTGTGGCACTGTATTTGTTTGGTCGTATGTTGCAGATATATGACTGTTGGGGTCTTGAGTGGCTGTGCCCGCCACCGTATTTCGCCCAGGGTCCCGTCAGTGCATTCTTTGAGTGGGGTTTCACAGAGTGAGAAGGGACCTAGAATAATGCAGATGTTAGTAAAAAATAATTCAAGCAATGCCAAAAGAGCAGCTAGTGCTGCTCTTTTGGCATTGCGGTACACCCCATAAAAAGAAAACTCACCTAATAGTGCCACACACCCACCTCAGCAGGTGTGTGGCACTGTTGTGCTTGCTTCAGGCTCAATGTTGAGTAGAATCTGAAGATCCTACTCAATGCTGGGACTTTCCAGGCTCGAAAGAGTGCCCAATTAGGGGCAGTACCAACTCATATGGATAGATAATAAATACTAAATATCTGTCTAAAACGGGTGGAGGAATAAATGATGGTCTGTTGGATTGCACTAAGGCACCATGTGCAAAGAGGAATTGGGCGACTTCCATGCATTATAAGTGGCCAAAATTTGAGTATCTTGGTGGGATGTATATACATTTTATGTTGATGAAACGAATTGGATGATCATGCCAATTTTCAGTTTCTTGTGCCTTCAATTTCCTGAATAGGAAATTGAATGCATGAGAAACTGAAAATTGGCACGATCATCCAATTCGTTTCATCAACATAAAATGTATATACATCCCACCAAGATACTCAAATTTTGGCCAATTATAATGCATGGAAGTCGCCCAATTCCTCTTTGCACATGGTGCCTTAGTGCAATCCAACAGACTATCATTTATTCCTCCACCCGTTTTAGACAGATATTTAGTATTTATTATCTATTTTTTATCTAGGTATTTATTATCTATCCATATGAGTTGGTACTGCCCCTAATTGGGCACTCTTTCAAGCCTGGAAAGTCCCAGCATTGAGTAGGATCTTCAGATTCTACTCAACATTGAGCCCGAAGCAAGCACAATGGTGCCACACACCCGCCAAGGTGGGTGTGTGGCACTATTAGGTGAGTTTTCTTTTTATGGGGTGTACCATGATGCCAAAAGAGCAGCACTAGCTGCTCTTTTGGCATTGCTTGAATTATTTTTTACTAACATCTGCATTATTCTAGGTCCCTTCTCACTCCGTGAAACCCTGCCCGAAGAATGCACTGACAGGACCCTGGGTGAAATATGGTGGCGGGCACAGCCACTCAAGACCCCAACGGTCATATATCCGCAACATATGACAAAACAAATACAGTGCCACACACCCACTGAAGCAGGTGTGTGGCAATATTAGGTATGTTTTTCTTCATTACGGGGTGTATGACAATGCCAAAAGAGCAGCCCTGGCTGCTTTTTTGGCGTTGCCTTCACTTTTTTTTCCTTTACTAACATATTCTTATCCTAGGTACATTCACTGCACAATATCCAACCCAATCGATGCACAGGCTGGGTCCAGGATGAGACATGGGACCGCACAGCCACCCATACCCCCCAACCCTCGATTTTCCGCGATGTATACAAGGACAAAACAAATATGGCACCACACACCTGCTGAAGCAGGTGTGTGGCAATATCAGGTGTGTTTTTTTTTTTGTTACAGGGTGTACCACAATGCCAAAAGAGCAGCCCAGCTGCTCTTTTGGTGTTGCTTCTGTTATTTTATTTTAACTAACGTATTCATTGTTCTAGGCTTTCTCCCTCTGTGAAACCCAACCTGAACAATGCACAGACAACGCCCACCATGAAATACGGGAGCGCGCAGCCACCCAAGACCCAAACACCCTTGACTATCCGCAAAAAACATGACGATGCCTCAAATATGGTGCCACACACCCGCCGAAGCGGGTGTGTGGCAATATCATGTGAGTTTTCTCACTACGCAGTGTACCATGATGCCAAAAGAGCAGCCCCGGCTGCTCTTTTGGCATTGTCTTGGATTTTTTTTTTGTTTACTAATGCATTGTTATTCTAGGTACCTCCACTGTGCAATACCCAACCTGACAAATGCACAGATCAGGCCCAGGGCAAAACACAGCAGCACGCAGCCACCCAGACCCTGACTCTTGATTATCCACACCTTACAAAACAAATACAGTGCCACACACCTGCTTCGGTGGGTGTGTGGCAATATTAGGTGAGTCTTTTTTATTGTGGGGTGTATGACAATGCCGAAAGAGCAGCAACAGCTGCTCTTTTGGCATTGCTTGAATTCTTTTGTTTTTTTGCTAACGTACTCCTTACTCTAGCTCCTCTCTCTCTCCATGAACCCCCATCTGATGAATGGCCAGAGAAGGCCTACAGTGAAATATGGAGCATGCAGCCAATCAGACCCCAACCCCTGAGCCTCGAGAACTATAATACAATGACAAATCAGATATGCCACACACCTGCTTTGGCAGGTGTGTGGTGACATCAGGTATGTCTAATCCCACCAGTGCCAAAGGAGCAGCAGAAGCTGCTCTTTTGGCACCTCTGCTTTCTTTTTTGTTTTACTAATGTATTATCATTCATTCTTCTAGGTACATTCCCTCCATGAAAACCCACCCGACAAGCCGACGAAGACACAGACGAGCCCCCAGTGTGACATTCAATGTGCAGCCACCCAAGCCACTAGTGCCCACCCCCCGAAACAATGATTGATGAAATTGTGTACCATACACCCGCCGAAGTGGGTGTGTGGTACTAGTAGGTGAGTTTTTTTTGATTATGTGCTGTACTGCAATGCCAAAAGAGCAGCCCTGGCTGCTCTTTTGGTGTTGCCTTCTTTTTTTTTTTCTTTACTAACATATCATTATTCTAGGTACATTTACTGCATGATATCCGACCTGACAAATGCACAGATCAGGCCCAGGGCAAAACACGGGACCACACAGCCACCCATACCCCCCAACCCTCAATTTCCCGCAACATATAAACAAAACCTGCACACAATGAGGCCACAGAAGTCCCGGATGAACCCCACACCTGCTTTGGCGGGTGTGATAATTTTCAAGGTTAGTATTCCCTGTATATAAGTACAACCGCGCAAAAGGAGCAGCATGTGCTGCTCCTTTTGCAGGGCTTTTCTTTTTTTACTAACTTATTACTTATTATCATAGCTATTCTTTTGAACCCTCGATGAAGACCCGTGATGCTGCCGAACAAATACACGAGAACAGCAACCCACGCCCCAAATGAAATCTGGGAACAAAACCCACAAACGAGATGACCCACTCAAAGGTGAACCGCCAAGCCACGCCCCCGGTACCACACCCACTGTAGCGGGTGTGCTACTAAATAGTTATTTTTTATTTTATTTTTATTTTTATTTCTGTGGACCAGTACACACCCCCGCAGAGTAGTTCTTTTTGGTTTTTTTTTTTTGATTTCTATGGACAGTACCACACACCTGCCTGTGGGTGTGTGGTGCTACTAAGTAGTTTCTTTTTCTGATTCCTACAGATGCCCACTATGGGTGTGGTATTTTTTTTTTGTTAATAGAATTTCTAAATAAATAAATAAACAAGTCAATAATGCAATGACTGGTGAATGAATCTGGTGACCTGCCCCTCTGCCAAGTGCTCCTCCCTCCTCTCCCTGTGCTCAATCTCAACCTCAACCTCAACCTCCTGCTGACCAGGTATGTACCATATAGTGGAACACATTATCCCCAATAAGCCCATATGGCCTGCTGTCCTGCAACTCTGAGAATCTCTAAGTCCCACTGGCAGTCTAAGGTGAGGGGCCCCCAGGGGCCCCTAGGGGCTCCATGGGGCCCCTTGTCTCATGCCATGAAATCACCCAGTGGGCCCCAGGGGCCCCCACCTAAAAACCTGCTCTTAGATTGAATAAAAGCAAGGCAAAAGGGCCTAACTAGATATACAATTATGGCTGACTGGTTTGGGCAGAAATGCAAATCAAGCACATGGTGCACCACTTGAAACTTGTAACAATGCCATTAAGCATTGACATCATCGCGACAACTGCCTCGACCCCAGAACTGATAACAGCAAGCCCCCCAACCCACAGCGTCACAATTGAAGTCTATGAAGCCGAAGACTTCATTCAAGCAGCCAGTGATGAAAGCGCAACACTCTACGCATGTGTCGTCACCAATCCAACCCATGCACAAACCACATCAGTGCTTCGTGACACTTCCCCCACCTCCGCATTACCTGAATCAATCCCCATCGAGGAATGCCAAGACCTCGCACAATGACTCCCCCTGGAATACCATGAATTCCATGACGTCTTCACCAGTACAGTGGCCAGCTATCTACCACCGCATCACAAATATGACCTTCAGTTTGACATTGAGGAAGGTCATGACATACTGCAAGGCCCCATATACCCAATGTCAGAAAGCGAACTCGCTGCGCTACACAAGTTCATCGATGAATTCCTTGCAAAAGGATTCATACGCCCTTCGACCTCCCCCGCAGGCGCGCCAATCCTCTTCATGAAAAAGAAAGGTGGCAGGCTTCGCCTTTGCGTTGATTATAGAGCACTCAATCACATCATGAAAAAGAGTTGCTACCCCATCCCCCTCATCAATGACCTCCTTGATCGCCTTCACAGCACCACAATCTATACAAAAATCAATCTTCATGATGGCTACTACAACATCAGAGTTGCTGAAGGACATGAGTGGCTCACATCATTTCGTACACGGTACAGTGCCTATGAGTGGCTCATAATGCCAATGGGAGCAGCCAACTCCCCAGCACAGTTCCAGTATTTCATGAACAACTTGTTCCAGGATATGGTGGATCTGTTCGTCATCGTATACCTCGATGACATCCTCATTTTCTCCAATTCACAAGAAGAACACCGTGAACACGTTTGCCGTGTACTACAACAACTCCACGAAAGAAACCTTCGCACCAAGATCTCGAAGTGCACCTTCCACACAGACACTATCAAGTACCTCGGCTTTATCATCACCCCCTCTGGCGTCCAGATGGACCCTACAAAATTCGACACGATCCTAAGTTGGCCTGTGCCCACCTCAGTAAAAGAAGTCCAGTCATTCCTAGGCTTCACGAACTTCTACCACCGCTTCATCACAACATACTCAGACCTCACGCACCCCTTAATCTGTCTTACGAAAAAAAGACAAAACCTTCACATGGAACAACGAGACCCAACAAGCTTTCGAAAGCATCAAAAACGCCTTCGTATCAGCACCTGTCCTCTGCCACTTTGACCCCAAATTGTGCATCATCATAGAAACTGATGCGTCTGACTATGCCATCGCCACGATCTTGTCACAAATCGACAAGAACAACAAAGTTTGACCCGTCACATTCTGCTCATGATCAATGCAAAGTGCGGAACTGAACTATGACATCCATGACAAAGAACTCCTTGTGATCTTCGATGCCTTTTGTGCCTGGCGAGCATACCTCAAAGGCACTGCTCACACAGTTTCCGTCATTATGGACCACAAAAACTTGGAGTACTTCACCTCCACAAAACTCCTCACTTGTTGACAGGCTCGATGGTTGGAATACCTCTCCTCCTTCGACTACTTCATTGTATATCGACCAGGATGACTCGGAGGAAAACCAGACACCCTCACAAGATGCCCCGATGTTTATCCACCTGAATGAAACGAGGTATATGCAACCACGAACCCACAAAACCTCCAAACAATCATTCACAACACCAAGCCTCTCGACTCGGACACAGCTCTTAGCGCATACTTAAGAGCGACCCTCGATGACCACCCTCTCGACTCCAAGATGACCCTCACACTGATTCACAAAGGCACTCACAACAACACCATTGGAACACAAGTGCGTGAACGCATCGAGACCACCAAAGGCGACTTGACAGCCACCCCCACCTTCTTCTCGCTCTCAGAGGACGCAACATTGCTACTACACAAAGGATGCATCTATGTCCCTGACTATTGTGACCTCCACCTCGACATCCTTTGTGCTTCGCATGACCACCTCCTTGTGGGCCACCCAGGCATTCACAAAACCATCTGTCTCATCACGTGGAAATACTACTGGCCAGGACTAACGAAAACAGTCAAGGCATATGTACAATCTTGCATCATATGCGCATGCACAAAATCCTCACACCATGCCACATACGGCCCCCTCAAATTCCTCTCCATTGCTGATTGACCCTGGAACTCGATTGCGATGGACTTCATCACCGGACTCCCACCCTCCTCCTCATTTGACTCCATCCTCATTATTGTCAACCAATTCATGAAGATGGGTCTCTTCATCCCCACAGTCACGACACTCCAGGCAGAAGGACTCACCAACCTAGTCATCAATTGGGTCATATCCAAACACGATACACCCACTGATATCGTCTCAGATCGCGGCTCACTGTTTATTTCCAACTTCTGGAAATCGCTCGCAAAGAGACTCAGCATCAAACTCAACCTCTCGACCATGTACCACCCCAAGACCGACGGCCAAACCGAGCACCTGAACCAAATCCTCAAGCAGTACTTGCGAATTTATGTCGACTACCTGCAAGATGACTGGGCGCTACTTCTCCCCCTTGCAGAGTTCGCATACAACAACGCTGAGCACTCCGTGATGAACGTGACACCTTCTTCGCGAATAAAGGCTTTCACCCCAACCTCAAGATCAATATCGAAGCAGTGCCTTCGACCAAGGCCAACCAAGCTGCACTTGACCTTTGTGATGTCCACAATTACATTTGTGACCAACTTGCGATCACACAACAACAAAACGAACAGCAAGTAGCTGGATCACAACCCCCTTTCCCCATGCTCAACATCAGCGATCAAGTATGGCTCGACACGTGCAACATCAAAACAAAGCAACCATCAAAGAAACTGGACCACAAGAAACTTGGTCCCTTCCCAGTCACCGAGAAAGTTTCAACACACACATATCACCTTGGTCTCCCTCATGCCATGAATCAAATCCACAACGTCTTCCATGTGCGACTACTCGAGCCCATTCACCCCAACCCCTTCCCCAATCACACCCAACCACCTCCCCCACCTGTCAAAATCGATGGCAAACTCGAATATGAAATCGCAGAAATCATCAACAGCAAGATTGATCATCACCGTCATGGTAACGGCTTAATCTATCACATGCGATGGTCCAGCTACAAGCACACCAATGACAAGTTTAGCTGGCTTCCAGCAGCAGAACTTGCCAATGCTCACAAAGCAGTAATGGACTTCCATCGTGCACACCCCGAAAAACCAGGACGAGAAGTACTCGACCTGGCAGTATAAATCGTGACAATCGCAACCCCGTGCTTTTGCGACCATTCCTCTCTCCACATTTCTCTCTCTCTCTCCCTCCCGCCACACTTCTCTCTCTTTCTCTCTCGCTGTCACTCTCCTCACATGTCTCTCTCGCCTTTGGCATTTTTTCTCCTTTCCCGTCTTTTCCTTCTTTTCCTTCTTTTCCCTTTTTGTCCTTCTGAACCCCCGAAATTCAGTTTACTCCCAGACATCAGAAAATAAAAAATGAAAATTTTATTGTTCTACTCGCCATCCCTCAAATTGCACTGCTCCCTAGTGATCTCCCGCCCTGCCTCGGCATAAGCCGCAACATCCCCCCATCGCTGTCGCACACTGCGTGTGACACTCACCTGCGACTTTGTGACAGCCAACCCCTGCTCCAACTCCCACACCCTCACCTCCTCCATCTCCATGGCCGCGGATGCCTCCGCAGCAGCCCATTGCGCGAGGACCGTGCATTGCGCCAACTCAGGCGTCAGGTCATTGGCCCATGTCTCCTCCGTGCACTTCAAGAGACTCTCGACCCGCAGAAGCAAGTTGCCTGTGGAGAGCTCAGGCGCAGCCCCAGGCGCCCCCCAGGCACTTCCTCCTCAACCCCCTCCACAGGAGAAGGCGAACCCTTCAACTCAGGCGATGCAACATGTCATCGCCTGGAAGCCCGCGAAGGCTCCTTGCCACCCTCAGCAACCCGCTTCAGGTGCCGATGACCCACCAGCACCAGGGAACACTTCTTGTTCTGCTTCGCGCATGCCTGGCAGCAAAAACGAGGACTGGACACACACAGAGGTTCCTCCCCCTTCTTACCACCGGCCACCCATTGAGGATGCACAGACGCGCACCAATCGCACTAAAAAACACCAAGTCAGCAACATCACAACTTCAAAAATCGTACTCACCATTGATGATCCCTCATCCTTGCCCAACATGATAGGCACATCTTTCGACACACCCCTCAGCACCTCCGCCATGGCTGCATGCTGAGCAGCATCCTTGGCCTTGTGCCATGCCTCAGCGTCGAGACGACATGCCTCCTCTAAAGTGCGCACCGCCACCTCTTCCTGGGCACGATGAACACCCACATTGTTCTCGATCCGCTCAATGCGCAGACACCAAGCCGCAAGGGCCAAACCCATCTCAGGCACAAGAGGCGACACCTCGGGCATCTGACCTTGCAGATGCACCTGCCGCTTTACAAAAAATCAATGCAACTCACAGAAAACAGAAAAAGTTTTCATCACTTACCTCCCACTTCACCAACTCGACCTTTGTGGTTGCAACCACCTCCTCAGTCTGGAGGATTTCCATCGCTGCCTTCATCTTGATCAAAGAGAGAATAGCTTCGTCAGCCATATCGATGATGATGGTACGGAATCAGAAGCGAATGTGACAAACCCGCCCTTTATAGTAACCACCACAGCAACTGCCAAAACCACCAAAAAACACCCACCTCGTAAAACTCGAGTTACGCACTTCAAGGGCTTCGCACTCAAAGGGGGGGTACTGTTACAAGTCGTACTCATAACCTCGCTTATGTACACAGAATAACCAAGCCAAATGCACCATCATGTGACCTTCCCCCTAGCCACCATTGTGCCTTCCTCTTTCAGCATTTCTTATTATATACATCCCTCCTTTATTCAACACCCCTTTATCCATAAACCCTTTTGATCTCTAATAGTATAAGTAGTTACTTGATGTACACTCGCTCTTTAGAAGATCAAGAATATATTGTCAACCAATTGAATTCCACTCTCGCGATCTCAGTTATCGCTCGTGACTCTCATCTTAAAACCTTAGCCTATTAAGTCTCAAGAAGCTGGTCTTCCTCGTACGTACTCATCTCTTGTGACTTACATAATCCCCACTTCACGACTCCCTTGTCAATCGCCTTAAGGGCATTTCCTTGTATTCGTGTCAATTATGTCATTGTATCTTTCGCCTTGAGTACAACCCTTAACAAATATACATGAAACCACCAGATGGCATAGGGGCTGATCCAGACAACATATGGTTACTACTACGCACCCTGTATGGATTGAAACAATCTGGAAAGGTCTGGAATGATCTCATCAATGGTATCCTTGTGGAACTTGGTTTCATCGCACCTCAGGCAATCAACCCAAGGCACCTAGTTAGCTAGGATATTCCCTATAGGCATATCTTAGCTAACTAGGTCTAATCTATATGAGTTTACCTTGGATCACTGTCCTTCCTTGCTTGAAAAATAGGGCTTGCTAGGCCATATTTTTTAGCCCTGGGTCTGCATGGAAA
The DNA here is from genome assembly GCA_014904985.1 of Hydnum rufescens UP504. Classification (NCBI taxonomy): domain Eukaryota; kingdom Fungi; phylum Basidiomycota; class Agaricomycetes; order Cantharellales; family Hydnaceae; genus Hydnum; species Hydnum rufescens. The sequence continues at coordinate 81,623 of MU129100.1, forward strand.
AAGGTGGGGGTTTGGGGGCTACTGCCCCCAAGAAGCCCCAGGGTAGCTAGGTCGGGTCAGCCCAATTTAGCCCTGGGAAGCCACCAATTTTAGCTTGGGTAAGCTGAAATTAGCTTCAGGCAAGCTCCACTAGCCCTTGGATAGCCCACATCAGAATCAAATCAGGTCAACGTGAACCTTGGCTCACTCGCACCTGGGGGTAGATCGCCTCCCCCTTAATTCTGCCTTCCCCTGTCCTTCCTGGGTGCCCCCACCCCAGTTAAGGAATCCTACCATTTGGTTCACTGTACTAATATTTCTCTTATATCAACTAGCCTTGCTATGGGCATGTATCTGGCCATGTTCATCTCTTTTTTTGTCCAGTGCATGAATATTGGACAGATACTGCTTTGCATTGAGATTCTTTTGATTGTGAGTCCATTATTATAAGGGATGGAGGTATCTAATGATTCTGAGGTAATATGAATTATTATTTTGACACTAGGTACCTTGTGCCCTTCTAGAACCCCCTGCCCCTCCCCTCCTCGTGTATTCGGGAATAGCCAATGTCACTTCTCGCTGCTTGGTTTCAACCATCATGTCTGGTGATTCTGGTCAAGTAGGCTCATCGGCAAGTAATAGTAAGAAGCGACCAAGAGCCCCGGTGAGCAGTGTCCAGGGATCTATTCATCCCTGGCTCATTACTTTTGCCTCCTAGGGTAGATCTCCACCTCAGACCCCCGAAGGTAGTGCTGCAGAGAATGAAACTGGCAAGGAAAGTACTTTTCTACACCCTCTTTTCTTCATCTTTTTGAGAACAAACAATTTTTTTTGGTTTTATAGCATACCCACACGCCGCGAAAAATCCGAAGGACACAGAAAGCAGTCGAAAGCCAAGCATACATTGATGCCAAGGCCTCTGAGGGACGAGGCAGAGGTGTGAAGGGCAAGGGAAAATCAACTGCTGCGAGGACTCTGTTGATTCAGAAACAGGGGCATGGGCATGACCATACACATGGACATGGGTGTGGAAACCACACCACCCATTCAAATGACAATATGACTGACAACCCGCTGCTCTCTCGTATGAAACCTCTATTTCTTTCCGATGACGATGGGGCAGGATCTGTGAGTTTCTCATCGATTTTTGTCTAGGCTCTACTTTAATATTCCATTATTGTATGCAGGACCCCCCAGTCATGGTGTTGCCCAGCCCCCTACTAGTCGACACACTCCAGATCTTGACGCCCACCACACATGTGTTGCTTTCAGCAATTCGGTTGGCCAAACTAATGACCAACTCCTTGCATATGAGACATATGATGGTGGCGAACCCCGCAGTGACAAATGGCATGCATCACGGTTGCTCTACCTTCAAACTCTCCTCCAACATCTCCCGGATGTCGGTGTTACTGCATCACAACACGATTATCTTGGAAGCACTGTCTTCACCTCATCTCAAGACTGGCGACAAGCATTCAGTACAGATAGCATTGGCAAGTTTCGTGTTGATGATGTAGGATTTGGCCCAGCATTTAAGGATTTTGCCAAGGACGGGTTTGGTGACCGACATGCTGCCGAAACTGCAATTGAAAACTACTCTGCCAAGGCTTTTGAGGACGTGCATCAGGTTGCCCAATCACTATCAATTAGGGATGCCCAGCACAAGGATGGATCAGTCTTCTGGGGGACTGGTGGTTCTGTTACGAAGATCCCTGACATTGTTCAATCAGCCTTCGCCCATTGCCCCATAGACCAAAACCCTGGTCTTATTGATAAATGTCTCATTGACATCATTAATATGGCTAAACAAACGTATGAGCGAAATGGGAAACTGGTATGTTTCGTCACATTCCCCCATAAAAAACCAAGATGAAGGATGCTCTATAGATTCCACCCCCATCCACCGGTCTCGCCAATTCCACATCTCTATCAATGGCAAGTCCTATTGTGCAGTTGGGCATTACATCGTCCAGTTCTATCGAAACTGGGCTCCCACTCATACACACTTCCGGCTCCACTTCCCAACCTCCTCCAACCTCCCTAATTACACATCAGGATGTCGGGGTCAGTCAACCCCATATGATATCAGATGTGAACTTACTGGGCAAGCTTACCCAAGCGTCTCTTGCCAATTATGGGTGGCTTAATGACAACGATCCCCACAATGCTTTTGCTGGGATTGATGATGGCGATAACTCTAGTGGGTCAGAATTCCAAGAATCTAATCTCAGATTCACAGACGATGAGGATTCCAACAATGTCAGTAACAAAGGAAGTGATGATGCTGGTGGGCATGGAAAGAAGGCCCAACGAATGCACTCTCAGGTAGTGAAGAAGTGAGTACAGCGCACTGGACGTGCTAAGTCAGGCAGGAGCAATGGCATTGCTGTTGATGTCTCAGCGATCAAAGAACAACTCCGAAATTTACAAGCCCCAGACACCGACATTGACCCTGGCTTGCAAGACGACACCATCAACCGTGATGAAAATCTCCAAGACGGACCTCTAAGTCTCGACCAAAAGAAATTTTCTCAAGCTCTGTGGGGCCAATACATGATGGTGGTGAACTGGCTGGCAAAGGACTGGGGCATAAGACGCACTTGGATTCTCATTGAAGGAGGTGCCATGATGCCAGTCTTACCTACTCGGAGTGAGAATGCTTGGAATGCTTTCTTGCATACCCAATGGGAGAACTGACAGCCTGATGGTGTGGAACCAATGGTTTATAATGCCTATTTTTTGAAATCCAGTACTAACATGAACTACTTGTTTTAACAGAGACTTTGAAAGATTGGAATACTCGAATGAAGGCAGAATATGCTGCTTTATTTGAGGGCCTAGATGACGACGAAGCTGCCGCCAAAAAGGAATATCTCCATGCAGCTCTACACAAGAAGCGAGGCATTCAGGATTTCGAACAAGTTGAGGCTGGTCAGCGAGCCACAATAATGAAGCACCACGCTGATGTGATAAAAAAGCAGGTACACAAAGCTACACATTGTTTCATATTCTATTATTACTGATATGCCCATCAGGCGCTGCATTTACATACATTCTCCAATATTGCTCTTGTCGCGTTTCTTTTTAATGAAGATCTTGAAGATGGATTTGCAACAGAACAAAACTGTACCATTACCGGATCACCTGAATTAACGGGGGCTCTCAACCCTTTCAAGCGTGACATTCTTAACTTGCTTTTCGAGGTTGTGCAAACTGCAAAGTATATATCTTTATATTTCAGCATTCGACTAGAGACTGATATAACTTTAATCAAGCCATGCAAATAACCCTTCTGAGATGAACAGAACCATCCAGGATGTCGAGGAAAAAAGGCGCGAGGCATCAGCGAACTGGGACAAAGCCAATGCCACCTTAGTGTCTTTCATGAAACCCATATTAGGTATGTAGCATTCTTTGTTTCAATAATCAAGATTACTTTCTTTACCATTGTGCTATCTATAGAACCATATGGTATTGGTACCAAGAAGACCAAAGCAGGCTCTGGGTGGGCATTTCCAGGGAAGCAATTGGGTCTTAAACTGCACACAAAGAAATATACGCTAGTGGGCTGGCCTGACAAATTACCCATTCCCATGCCCAATGGGTCAAAGTACTCAAGGGAGGACTTGTTGCCATTCATCAATAATTGTGCCTTTGGTTCGACATCCCATATGCACCTTCACAGATGGGATACTTGTGAGTATCTTGAATCCTAGTATGCTGTACATCCATTGACATATAATATATTATCAGCTGGGAAACATGTGGGTGACTTCATAGATTACTTGCTGATCGAAAATACTCAAGGCAATATCCTCCTTCGAGTCTGCGATATCCAGAAATGGCTCCCCAAGAAATCAGGCACCCAGATGAGATCGTAGGGCAAGCAGTTCAAGCAACAATTCTGATCCCTGACAATCACGTTCATACTCAAAATCTCACCAACAGGCATGTACACATTCTCGCTCATGCTCTCGGCACCATGTCCATCATAGCACCGATAGGCATTCTTGTTCTCATTCCTGCACCTATTCATCTTCTCGATCCCACTCTCGACATCGATCTCATAGGCGATCACGCTCTCGCTCTCATTCCCAAGGCTCCGGTGTGACCAGAGCTCCTCGTCAACAGTCACAACCACAATCAAGGGGTGCCATGACAAACAGCAGCCTGGTTTCAGGCAGTATGAACCCGTCCATTAAATCTTTCATGGTGCCAAGTCAGCGATCAAGTGCCTTATCCATCAATGCCAGTAGTACCACAGGAAGCTCTAGGATGCACAGTTGGGACATGAAGTTGACAACAGGTACTGCATCATCAAACTCAGGCCAGTCGCGTGCCATGCCTGGCTCCTCTCGTGGTTTACCCTCAATTATTGAGGACGACAAGAGCAACTCGTCCCATGCCCTAGATGATCACATCCCGCTGCTCCCACCACAATCTCAATCACAATATTCATTAAGTCATTCACCACCTGCCCCTTCTCATTCGAAGAGATCTTCCCCATGGCCATCCTTATATCATTCGCAACATTTGTCTTCAAGGGCAAGGTATAGTGACAATCACGATTTCCCATCTGAGGGTGATGAGCTGCCCCAGACTGAAGATGAATACCACCATCCAGTGAATTCAGAGGGTAGAGATCCATCATATTATGAGAAGGATGGTGCCAAAGTTTCTCAGTATGTTGAGGCTGAGGACACAGTTGCTCATGGGAGATCAGCCCCCCAGCCACCTCATCATAACTCTTGCGAGCCAACTCATCATAACTCCCATGAGCCAACCTGTCATAACTCCTGTGAACCAACTTGTCATAACTCCCATGAGCCAACTTGTCATAACTCCTGTGAGCCAACTTGTCATAACTCCTGTGAGCCAACTCATCATAACTCTCATGAGCTGTCTCATTTTGGCTCTTGCAGACTGCCTCATTTTGGCTCTCGTGAACCACCTCACTCTCACTCTCACTCACTGTCTCCTGGCTATCACCAACCACCTCCTTCTGGCTCTTGTGAATTGTCTCCCGGTTCTCGTGAATTGCCTCCTGGTTCTCATGAACTGCCTCCTGGTTCTCGCGAACTGCCTCCTGGCTCTCGCGAACCATCTCATTTTGTCTCTCACAAGTTGCCTCATTACAGTTCTCATGAGCCTTCTCATGGGACTCATGCACCTTCCGGTTCTGGCACCTGCAATTCCAGTAAAGTCCCTTTTCACAGTCCTGAGAAACTGTCTGGCTATGATCAGGGCGAGCCTTCTGACCATTATGATGGTGAGTGCTCTAGCCATGACCGCCACAAGCTATCTTCCCTTCACTCTCACGAACCCTCAGGCTCTGGCTATGCTCATAATCCTAGTGAATATGGACTGTCATATAATGAGCTTTCAAGCATTGATCCCTCCAGCCATGATCATGAATGCTCTACCCACGATCATCACCACCCTTCTAGCCATGACCGCAAACGCAAACATCCTGACCGCGGCTGTGATCCCAAACATTCCGACCGCAACTGTGACCATGACCATGAGTGTGAATGCTCTGGCCGTGAGCGTGAATGTTCTGAGCGTGAGCATGAACACTCTGACTGCCACCGCAAGTGGGAACATCTTGATCGTGATCATGGATGTTTTGACTGCACCCACGAACGTTCTGACATCGACTGTGACCATTCTAACCAAAAGCGAACATCCTAGACAATTCTCGTGAATGTGAGTGCCCCAGCCACAATTCTCATGGATGCCTTGGTCATGACAATTGTATATTCTTGTGAACACCCTAGCCATGATCTTTCTAAATCTTCGCATTGCAGGCCTTTCAATCGTAGACTCTTGCCAAAACTACGTCAGCCTGGTCAGCCATATAGAGGGGCCTTAAAAGGAGGGACATGTTGATGACTTAGGTATGCCTAAATGGCTGAAATCATGGTTGATGTCAAGTGATGATCAAAAAACTGAATCTTGACAATGGGAACCTACAATTTGACAATCTTTTGACATCAATCATTGTCAAGTGCCTCATTTATTGGGACTTGTGCAAAATCTCAGTCTATCAACTGAATATGGGTTAAGACTATAGTATTACTGAAAGTCTCCTATTACATTGTCTATTAATGTGATAAATCCAAGATCCTCAGTCTCTATATCTTCCTCTACTTCTCCATCTTGATCATCATCTGAAGATACAGCATCATCATCATCACCATCTACATTAGGCACATGGACTCGTATGCATGATGCATGATGTTCCAGTGTCAGAGGGGGAAGAAACTCATCCCAGCTTGGGGCAGTAGACAGAGTAGGAACATGGATCATGTTCACCCTCCAGAGTTCTAGCCACTCATACAATTGATGGAGTCAGTGAAGTGCAAAGAATGATACTTCATCATCCGCTTCTTTGACTAGTCTCTTGACCGCCCGATATTCCATGTAGAACCATGTTCGAAGGTTACTGCTCTCCACCTTGCACCTCTCCAACTCTTGCTCACAATTAACCACTTCTTGTGCCATGAAAAACCCTTTTTGACCAAAGCATCCACCAACCACTGAGGAAGAACACCATCAGGAAAGTCTCCAACATCAGCCCGCGCATCCTCCCATATATCCTGATCCACATCCATCTTGTACAAACCCTCCTTTAAAAGCAAGGGAGGAATATATGCACTTTTTGATATTGTCCTTGATGTCTGATGATATTCTGCCATCTCCTTTATCTTCGCATTGTATTTTTTCATCATTGCATCAATCCCGGATGAGCGATGGTGTACCGCCTTCTCAACATGCACCTTTGTCTTCTGGTCCAATATCTGTGTAGAATGGGCACAATCCAGTGTTGCAAGTTCGAATTTGTGGGCATGTAACTTCCGCACAAGCTGCTCACGAAGAATGCGAAGATTCAGTTGCATTGTGATCCATCTATCCTTCTTCAGTTGCTCTAGCTTCTGTGCCGCCACCCGATCCCCTAATTTCAGCCCTTCCATCCTTTTCTTGATATTGGACTGAAGTCGACTAATAGCCAGCTTGGTTGAATGAACTCTTTCCTGCCACTTGACAAGTATGGCTTTACCAGCAGAGTCTTCGGGGATCACATCATTCCCTTCGCTAATCAGTTCCTGTAAATTCTCTTGTTGTGCCTCTAACGTCGACTGCAAGGACAGGATGTGCTCTATTGCATGAGCCCCTTGGGTTTTTGACTGCCGCATGATAGGTTTACTATGATATGCACGTTGGTCTTTGAATTGGTGGAGGAGGTACTCGATTGAAAATGTACTTTTGGCAAGCTTCTCTTTAGCCTCATCCAACCGAGATTGAGCTCGATCAACACGGACCCACAGCCATTTTCCAAAGTCCCCCCACTTCTCTTCATCAATGCATTCCACTTGTAGATCGAGAATGAAAAGGTGTCGATGATAGCCTGTTACCCTAAGGCATGGAATAAGTTGGCGGAGTCCACTCCAAAAACGTTCACACCCTTCTCCATCTGAGAGGCCCCAAATTGTGCTCTTTCTTGGATGGTACCAGAGTTGGCACATCCACTGGTGGCCATAAGCGTGGAAAATTGAGACACCCCACTCGAGACGTGGAGACCAGTCGGGCATGAAATTCCATTTCTTCAATGACTGGTCCATTTGGCAGCCAATATCGTACAAAACACCAATTCTCCAGCAATGAGGCAAATGCTTGAAAAGGAAATCAAGAAGAGCACATGCGTAGAATTGTTTTTCACCAGCAGTCCACATGCTAGCAATAACTAGGGGAATATCGTGGTGGCAGAGCATGGCAAGAACACCAGTATCACTGAAATATTGAGTTGAAGCCTTGACACAGTCTCCATCTGCAGCAATAAAGGACTTGCCACATGCACTATATGTCGAATTTGGCATTTTAAGATCGTCCTCCACCTTGTCTTCATCCTCTACAGCGTGCACCTCACTTTCCAAGGGCTCGTTGGCTTTTCGCTTCTGCCCAGCTTGGGCTGAGGACTTCTCGGGTCGAAGGTCAAGGATTTTGGCCTCCCACAGTTCCAAATCTCTCCACGATAGCTCAATTGTTCTTGGTGACACAACAAAGAGATCCTGGGTCCCAGTCTCACCCTGATGACCAGTGCGTCGGTCCAAGTCTTGCTGACGTTTCAATTGGAAGTTCGCATCGAGGCACACAATAGCATCAACCTTCAAATCCCCATTCTCCGAGCTATTACTACCAAAACATAAGGGACACCGCGTCTGCAGATAGGTACTAGGGACGTTGTGATCACTTGGGAAGGTTGCAGTGTTCTGCGCATTTGAATACTCTCGCCCATTGACCGGGGTAGTCTCGTCCAACTGGGGTGCCACACAATCTTCACCACTAAGGGCTCATGAACAATCCACCAATTTTTCAACCTCTGCATTGACAAGTCTCACAAGCTGCTGGTAATGAGCAAGTGCGTTGGCAAAGCGACAGCGAAACGAATCAGCAGTCACAAAGCAGTATCCGCAGGCCTTCAGGTACTTGACTAGTGTTGCAGCCCAACCTCTTTCATTGGGTGCAATGTGGAGGAAGCGCTTGGCAACGAATTCTAGCATATCGAGGCTGACTGCTAGGGTAGGACGAACTGGAGAACATGGGAAAAAACCACGTTGCACAAGTTGAACCGGGGCAGGTCTGCATTTGCAAATGTCCAGCGTAATGTCCTCGACATGTTCCATATGCACACAGACCACCTCAAGTGAGTGGTGTTGGCTGCCACACTTGCAGACAAACCAACTTTGCTCTTCAGCTTGGTGAGCACCAGAGCATTCTCTTTGGAATCTCATGTATGGTCGAATAAGAGCGGGAATACACTTGTACTCCAGCAGTGTGCCTGCATGTGCCTCTGACAAGTGTGTCGTGAACATTGGTCATCAATGACTTGGATGTTTGATGAAATTAAGACATCCGTTGAGTCATATTGAACATCCAGGTACTCCAAAGTAATGAAATCTGACACTGCAGGACTCTGAGAGTCAAGGAGATCTGGGAAAGAGGGAGATCGAGTACCGGTTGAGTGCCCACTGGGGACGTGTGCAGCTGACCCCGTATCGGCGGCAGACATGGCATTCCGAACCCGTACCTGACTGACTGCAGAAGCCCCATTTGAGGAGCCAGGCCCGTGTGCACTTCTTTTCCTGGCATTTCTCATAGCATTGCTGATCATTCTAGAAAGAAGCTAGACACAAATTAGTTATGAGAAGTTTAGAACGAAATAAGAGGACAACATACTTTACGCACTCGCCCTTTAGGAATCTAAAATGACCTCGAGAACGACAACTTGATGGCCGGGAAAACAACAAATGTCAAGTAATGACAACACGTTGCTTAACCCAGAGAACAAAGAGCGAGGCTTTGAGCGTACTGGGAAATGGCACTGTCACAACGCGACAGCACACAACTCCACCAGAAATGTGGCGTGAGAGGATTTTGGAAGAATTGGCAAGCAGGCACTACAGACAAGTCATAGTGATCCACCCAACCAATGAAAACTGAAGGGAAAGCTTGAGAGTGCCAGAAAACAAACAATATCGCAGCGCGACAGTGTTTTGTTTAACTGGACAGCTAGGCGGCAAAGTGCTGGGAACAGTGATTCTCCAACTGGAAGCTTTGAGGTGCTGGGAAATAAACACTACAACAGCATTGCAGTGGCTATACTTCACCACACAGGTACTGGTGACTGAACGGTTGTAGTGTTGATTGGAGTCGGCGACATTGCAGAGTTAGCCGAATATCAATATTTACTATACAGTGTATACATTGTCTACAAATCAACTATACACAATGGTGATGATTAGACGAAAATAGTAAGGGATTAGCGATGAGAAGAACGATATATAGCAGTGAAGTAAAAAAAATAAAAACGAGGGGAGATGACCACGCTGAGAAATTTTAGGACTCAAGGAAGGGCACCAACTGACTCGCTACCCTCACCACGCCGGGTAGCACATACACCCGAACCCATCATCCAGGCCACACATCCTCGCCACCGACCCCCACCACACCACATTCACTACCAACTCTTTTCACCTGCTTTTTTAGTACTTTCATGTCCATGATTATTTTTATATTTTCTTTATTCACTGTATTATTTTTTCCTTTTTTGCTAAACCAGGCTCGTCAGCAGGTAAAATTCCAGTCGTCCTCAATGATTGGGGCTCGAATACTCACACTTCTTTGACTTGAATCTTCGAGCTCGCACTCGGGGGGTCAGCCACTACCCTGACGCCCTCAACGCGTAATTCTCCCCGGAACTGCTTGATCCCAGAACCTGCGGGAGGGATCTCACACTCCCTTACCGACGGCCAACTGGTCTGCCACCTCTATGACACCTTAACAGCTCCCCTTCGCACCAGTTTGCTGTCCCGCATTACAAAGCGCCAACCCTTCGCGCTTCCCCGCAGCACACGCACCCACCACACACTGCTACCTCGCACATATCCACATCCAAAAAACCGAAAACACACGCCGCCGACCGCACTTCTGACCTGGCCAGCACTACACACCAACCGTGATAATCATACCTTCTATCCTCATCACGCATAGCGAGTCATGCACACACCCTTTTTGTCCCAGTCTTCATGATCTCCCACCAATTCCCTCTCAATCCTTGCAACTGTTGTCGGGTCCCCGCTAATCTGAAGCACGAGGCTAAAAGAATCCTTAAATGGGGTTTGAAAGATGTACCTGACTGGAAAACCAATGACGTTGCACCAAATGAGAAGCTTCCCAATACCATTGACAAGGAGCTGTTCGACATCATCTTTGGAAGCGGTGGCATTGCCCCACAGATAATCTAAGTCCTCAGCTTTGGTATCACTGAGGTTAGGAATTCTGTGGAGGTAGAAATAAGCCTGCAATGTTTCGTTGAGGGGTGCTTTTCACTTGGCAGGCATTTTTGAAGCACTAGAGAGGTTAGTGTGGAGCTCGAGCTCACACTAAATGTCCCACAGTGATGGGCTAAATCTCGAATGAGTTTTGATGACCTGGGAAAGATGCCATGGAGCTCAAGCTCGGGACGCCCAGTCACCAGAAGCGAGCTTCTTGAGGGCTTTGTGGATGTCAGCACGGAGTGTACGCTCGTGCCTGGATCCTACAAGAAGTGGAAGCACGGTTAAGCATCAAACAAAAAAAGAATGTGAGTTTCGGCAATGTCTGCACATCGCGCCGGTGACCAACCACTCCCAATTTTATATATAACCTGTACTTAATTTTGACCGTCCATTGTAGTATCAATTACAATATTTCCCCCTAAGCTTGAGCAAAGGACTTAGTTATAGCATGGCCTCCACCAAGGTAGTAAGACATAGTGTAAGCCTTCAATAAGTTATAGATGAGGGAGAACTGTGCATCCCATCATGGTGACGAATCACTGGATGATATGGATGCCGGTATGGCATGCCATGATTTTTTGCTGTGGCAGACTGCTTTGACGAACAGAAGGATGGAATCCCCAGAGCTAATACAGTGACAGAGAAGGTGCGAGCAGTGGTCCATTGCATGGCCAGGCCCATTGCAGCCCCATAAGGACATGTCATGTGCGATCACCTCGACGAGGTTTCGCAGATGAGGGAGAACTGCCCATCCCATCATGGCGGTGAATCACTGGACGATACGGATGCCAGTATGGCATGCCATGATTTTTTGCTGCGGCAGACCGCTTTGATGAACAGAAGGATGGAATCCCCAGAGCTGATGCAGTGACAGAGAACGCGTGAGCAGTGGTCCATCGCATGGCCAGACCCATTGCAGCCCCGTAAGCACACGTATGTGCGATCGCCTCGACGAGATTTCGCAGATGGAGGGAGAGCTGTGCATCCCATCATGGCGGCGATTCGCTGGACGATACGGATGCCAGTATGGTGGACCTGCCATGATTTTTTGCTGCGGCAGACTGCTTTGATGAACAGAAGGATGGAATCTCCAGAGCTGATGCAGTGACAGAGAATGCGCGAGCGGTGGTCCATCGCATGGCCAGGCCCATTGCAGCCCGTAAGCACACATCATGTGCGATCACCTCGACGAGATTTCGCAGATGAGGGAGAACTGTGCATCCCATCATGGGTGGCGATTCACTGGGCAATACGGATGCTGGTATGGCGGGCCTGCCATGATTTCTTGCTGCGACAGACCGCTTTGACAAACAGAAGGATGGAATCCTCAGAGTGAATGCAGAGAACGTGCGAATGGTGGTCCATCGCATGGCCAGGTCCATCGTAGCTTCATAAGGACACGTCATGTGCGATCGCCTCGACGAGGTTTCGCAGATGAGGGAGAAACTGCGCATCCCATCATAGCGGCGATTCGCTGGGCAATACGGATGCCGGTATGGCGGGCCTGCCATGATTTCTTGCTGCGACAGACTGCTTTGTCGAACAGAAGGGATGGAATCCTCAGAGTGAATGCAGAGAATGGCGTGAACGGTGGTCCATCACATGGCCAGGTCCATCATAGCTTCATAAGGACACGTCCAGGCTGGTCAGACACTCTTGGGGGCCTTAAAAGGTATGTCATTTTGATATCTGTATAGTGCCTGATAGGCTTGTATTATGTTTGATATCAAAAAGTGATCAAAAGAGTATTTGATCACACCGCCGTAGCGGGTGTTGGTTGCGTGTGGCCTGTGTGGCAACTTGGCGCGCGTGTAGCCACTCTGTGTCATGGTGCATTTCACTTGGCGTGGTTTTGTTTGGCGCCGTTTGATTTGGGGCCGTTTCGCTTGGCGTGGCTTTCGTTTGGGGCGTTTTCGGTTCGTGTGTTCCATTTGGGACCTCGGCGGTCGGGTCTCGTCATTTGCGGGGTCTCGTTTGGTGCCTGGGACCTGG
>MU129101.1:4838-35588 GCA_014904985.1 Hydnum rufescens UP504
GTTGCCCCCCCCCTGCTGCAATTCCCCCCCTCTATGGTTATCCTCTCTGCTCCTTCTGCCTTGTCCGCTGTCCCCTGTGCCATGCTTCCATCCCTGCCTGGGATGTGTAATGTTGTTGCCATCAACAAATGGCAGTTGATAAGCTGAAGACAGAATGCTTGACCTATATGAGCATGAGCCTTGAAGAATTCTGTCTGATGGTGCATTGGCCAATGAGTTCTCGCATGCCAACAAAAAATGTCAAAGAGTCAAGGACCATATTGTGTACAAGATGTCATCTTTTAAGGACCAGTACAGGCACAAAGTCCTTGGGAATATTCATGCGGATAGCCAAGGCGTGAAATTGTTAGTGTTGATTTATCACACCCCCAATTTATTATGCTGGAATTGGTGCAAGGTATGGAACTGCACTTATCCTCCTGTGGTTTGATATGATTATCGAGCTACTTAGTGCGACTGGGAGGAACGGGGATCATCGTTGCGCGGATTACCATTGCGACCCAGATCACAGCAACTCAGGCACAGATGGGGGCTGCCCAGAGTTCGGGTGAGCGGATACCGTCCAGCCCTGCTGTCCCGCCGAGGACTTTGCCTGGGTATGGGGACACAAGAATGGCCACTGGGGGTGGGCTATTTTCTTACCACTGAGCGATTTTGAGATGCGTATTACCCCCAAGAGCAGAATGAAAGCCCGACTCTATCAGTCCTTGATTCAATGGTGTAGGGATGCTCTGCGCGCTTCCATGGTCAAGAATAGCCGCTGCGAACGTGTGAGAGGACCAGGTCTCTCGTCGCCTCTACATGGCGGTGCGTCGTCGAATTGCGGTCAGCGTGTTTGGTTGGTTTGGGTACACTGAGAGTTTGGATCTTGAATTTCTGATTCAAATCCAATATAAAATGCATTGGTTCTTAGCTGCCTTGACATGGGGGTTTTTGGTTTGGTATCTACATTGCTCGTAGCATCATTGTTCGTCTGGGAGAGCATGATGTGATTATGATATCTGTGTAGGTACCCTCATTGCAAAAGCAGGAGTGTAATCAGCTGGTGCCATCTGTCGCAGACTCATAATACTCGGATCCGTGAGGTCACTGTCTGGGTCCGTATGGGCGAATCCATCGTGTTTTTGGCTTTCACTTATTTGCAGCAATGGGGGCAATGGGTGTGGGAGGGGTGATGGACGCAGGAGGGGTAACCTGATGGGGGGAGGCAACTGCAGCAGTGAGGGCAGCTACAGCAGGTGGGGTGACTGGAGCAGGAGGGGTGATGGGAACAAGGGGGATGACAGGAGCAGGAGGGACAACATGAGTGGGAGGGATGATGGGAGTGGGAGGGACAATGGGTGTGGGAGGAACAATGGGAGTGGGAGGAAACAATGGGTGAGGGAGAAACAACAGGTGAGGGAGAAAACAATGGGTGAGGGAGGAATGACAGGTGAGGGAGGAACGATGGGTGAGGGAGGAATGACAGGAGCAAGAGGGGCAACAGGAGAAAGAGGGATGATGGGAGGGAGGGAGTGGGAGGGACAGAAGGAGTGGGAGGGACAGCAGGAGTGGGAGGGACAGGGAGTGGAGGGAAGCGGAGTGGGAGGGACAGCAGGAGTGGAGGGACGCGGGAGTGGGAGGGACAGCAGGAGTGGGAGGGACAGTGGGAGCAGGAAGGGTGACAATAGGAAGCAGAGGTGGACTATCAACTGAGATGGAGCTGAACTTCATCTCCATTGCAGATTGCTCTCCAGCATCCACAGTGTTTGATTGGCTCCCATGACAAGAGGACTCAGCATCCAACCATGAATCCTCTCATTGAACAGATGAGGGGGCAATGGAGGTCATGTCAGCAGGAATGTAATCAGACTCATCAGGGAAGATGAGAGCTGGAGGCCTGCAAGGTGGAAAAATTGATTCCAATACGGAATCATGTTGACAGGGATAGTCGATGACCCCTTGAATTGTGTCAACTGTAAACTGAACCCTCGCTGCAACAACCTCAGTTGGGTGGAGAACCTTCCAAGGCTGAATCCCAGCACAGTTATGAAGGTTGGCCATAACAAAAACCCCACAGTCTATGACTCCTGTCTGCTGTGGAGACTAAGTAACCACAGTCAGAAAAGAACTAGTGACAAAAGATCTCACTCACAGTCTCCTCGGACCCAACAAAAGTCCATGCCTCAAGGTCAAAAGAACATGACTCGTGGGCAGCAAGGTCTGCCAAGTATTTGGCCACAATCATCTTAATAAATTTGAAGTTGCGAAGCCAAAATATTGAGTCCAGGTACATGACAATGCATCTCTTGAAATCAATAGAGACAACTGCCCAGTGGTTCTGGGATCTGAGATGGATTGGCATGACAATTCGCTCCATGTACATAAAGACAGGATGACAAAGATTTTTGTGCCATGATGCCACTTTGGTGAAACCATCATGCAAGCATGAGAAGAAAAAAGTGTTGAAGACATGGACAGTAGGGTGAGCAAACATCTTCAGCACATCAATATACAAGTTGATGGCATCATCATTGACCTGACTGACTTGAAGCATACTGAGACCTTCAGGAGAAGGGAGGTGGTGAGGCTGTGGCTTCTGCCCATACTTCCTGTTGGCAACATTCTGAATCTGAGCTAGGAAAAGGGTTGTTAAATTCAGCTGCACAGAAAAGTTTGAAAGCCACTTACACTCATTAGGACTATCTGGGGCAGATCTGAATAAAGATGGCAGGCCATGAGGTCCCCAAGAGCCAAAGTCATGAGCAATGGATCCAGCAGAGGATTGACCTGTGCTGATTCTAGTGCACCAGGCACATTTGGATTCAGAAGCAGGAAAGTAGAGGGAGGAAAACTTCGAGTGCAGAAGAAGGGGCCCAGACCCAAGAACTTTGCCACCACTTTGTAGGACTGCATTGTAAGTGGTATGAAAGGGTGTTGGGGGGTTGCAGCCATCAAGGTTTCAAGAAGCGCCTGCTCTTCATAGCATAGCTTCCATCCCCATCCCCTGTATTGGGAGTAGTCCCCTGGGTAGCCACGTCTAGAGGCCAAGAACCAAGGGAAAGGATGTTCAACAGGGGGGACATACTCCACTGATATGGGGAGGAAATTATCCCCAGGTGCAGGTGTGACATTCATTGGGTTCTCCCAAGGTATCTTCGTGCAACCCACCCTGTCCCAAACTGTCTCCAACTGTGGTACAAAAACTGAGACAACAAACACAGGAACTCCATCTCACTCTAATCCCCTGACAACCCCAAAGACATGAGAGTCCTCCATGTCATCCTCATGGAAGACAGCACCAATAAGTTTGTTATCTACCCCAAAATGGGGACAAGGCATCCCAACTTCTCGTGAGAGGCAGGCAACAAACTTGCACATTGACCATTGTGCATATCCTCGACACAAGTAACCATACTGAAGGAATATCTCCACATCCACCATAATTCACACTTTGGTGACATATGAGTATTTAAAATGATATTGGACATCAGCACTACGATGCTTGCATGATGGGAGAGGAACAGGGACATGGAGGCCATTTCTCTGCATCTGGGAGTGCCACCCCCGGGCAAGGGTGCTTGCAGAACAAACAAAATCGGCCAGAGGATTCAAATATGACTCCTTCAGGTAAAAGCAAGCACCCTGAGGAACCAGGTCATCGGGTCCAGGGATATTTGGATCAGTTGGGTTGCGACAAAGGTAAGGGAGGTAGGGGAGACGTTTATTCCACTTCTGAGGGAATTGAGTGAAATCAGAGGGGTGACTAAGCTGAGAGTGACTGTGGAGGGCATATCATTGGTTAAGGCTATCAGGGGACCATGGCCCATTGAGCATTATACTGCCTTCATATGAGGAAAAAGAAGGCTTGGGGTTTGACCAACCATCTGGGAGCTGATCAGATGTACTGGAAGGTCTGACAACTGTTGCTGTATGTCAAGCACCAGGGTTGTTGAAAAAAACATGGCCATTCCGAATTGGAGACTAAGTACATATTAGTGATAGTGCCAAACCAGTGAGCCATAATTGTATATCTAGTTAGGCCCTTTTGCCTTGCTTTTATTTAGTCTAAGAGTGGGTTTTTAGGTGGGGGCCCCTGGGGCCCACTGGGTGATTTCATGGCATGAGACAAGGGCATGGAGCCTGCCCTTACCTTAGACTGCCAGTGGGACTTAGAGATTCTCAGAGTTGCAGGACAGCAGGCCATATGGGCTTATTGGGGGTAATGTGTTCCACTATATGGTACATACCTGGTCAGCAGGAGGTTGAGGTTGAGATTGAGCACAGGGAGAGGAGGGAGGAGCACTTGGTGGAGGGGCAGGTCACCAGATTCATTCACCAGTCATTGCATTATTGACTTGTTTATTTATTTATTTAGAAATTCTATTAACAAAAAAGAAATACCACACCCATAGTGGGCATCTGTAGGAATCAGAAAAGAAACTACTTAGTAGCACCACACACCCACAGGCAGGTGTGTGGTACTGTCCATAGAAATCAAAAAAAAAAAAAACCAAAAAGAACTACTTGGTGGGGGTGTGTACTGGTCCACAGAAATTAAAATTAAAATAAAATAAAAAAGAACTATTTAGTAGCACACCTGCTATGGTGGGTGTGGTACCAGGGGCATGGCTTGGTGGTTCACCTTTGGGCAGGTCATCTCATTTGCGGGTTTTGTTCCCAGATTTCATTTGGGGTGTGGGTTGCTGTTCTCGTGTATTTGTTTGGTGGCATTGTGGGTCTTCATCGAGGGTTCAAAAGAATACCTATGATAATAAGTAATAAGTTAGTAAAAAAAGAAAAACCCTGCAAAAGGAGCAGCACATGCTGCTCCTTTTGCGCAGTCATACTTATATACAGGGAATACTAACCTTGAAAATTATCACACCTGCCAAAGCAGGTGTGGGGTTCATCTGGGACTTCTGTGGCCTCATTGTGTGTGGGTTTCATTTATATGTTGTGGGAAATCGAGGGTCAGGGGGTATAGGTGGCTGCGTGGTCCCGTGTTTTGCCCTGGGCCTGATCTGTGCATTCGTCAGGTCAGATATCATGCAGTAAATGTACCTAGAATAATGATATGTTAGTAAAGAAAAAAAACAAAGGCAATGCCAAAAGAGCAGCCAGGGCTGCTCTTTTGGTGTTGCGGTACAGCACATAATCAAAAAAAACTCACCTACTAGTACCACACACCCGCTTCGGCAGGTGTATGGTACGCAATTTCATTGATCATCGTTTCGGGGGGCAGGCACTAGTGGCTTGGGTGGCTGCACATTGAATGTCACACTGGGGGCTCATCCATGTCTTCATCAGCTTGTCGGGTGGGTTTTCATGGAGGGAATGTACCTAGAAGAACAAATGATAATACATTAGTAAAACAAAAAAGAGAGCAGAGGTGCCAAAAGAGCAGCTTCTGCTGCTCCTTTGGCACTGGTGGGATTAGACATACCTGATGTCACCACACACCTGCTGAAGTGGGTGTGTGGCGTATCTGATTTGTCGTCGTATTATAGTTCTTGAGGCTCAGGGGTTGGGGTCTGATTGGCTGCGCGCTCCGTATTTCACTGTAGGCCTTCTCTGGCCATTCGTCAGATGGGGTTTCATGGAGAGAGAGAGGAGCTAGAGTAAGGAGTACGTTAGTAAACAAAAAAAAGAATTCAAGCAACGCCAAAAGAGCAGCTGTTGCTGCTCTTTTGGCATTGTCATACACCCTGCAATAAAAAAGACTCACCTAATATTGCCACACACCTGCCAAAGTGGGTGTGTGGCACCGTATTTGTTTTGTAAGGTGTGGATAATCAAGAGTCAGGGGTCTGGGTGGCTGCATGCTGCCGTGTTTCACCCTGGGCCTGATCTGTGCATTCGTCGGGTCGGGTATTGCACAGTGGAGGTACCTAGAATAACAATGCATTAGTAAACAAAAAAAAAATCCAAGACAATGCCAAAAGAGCAGCAGGGGCTGCTCTTTTGGCATCATGGTACACCGTGTAGTGAGAAGGTACACCCCATACCAAAAAAAAAACACACCTGATATTGCCACACACCCACTGAAGCAGGTGTGTGGCACCATATTTGTTTCATCCTTGTATACATCATGGAAAATCGAGGGTTGGGGGGTATGGGTGGCTGTGCAGTCCTGTGTCTTGTCCTGGACCTGGCCTGTGCATCAATTGGGTTGGATATCATGCAGTGAATGTACCTAGGATAAGAATATGTTAGTAAAGGAAAAAAAAGTGAAGGCAATGCCAAAAAAGCAGCTGGGGCTGCTCTTTTGGCATTGCCGTACACCCTGTAATGAAGAAAAACACACCTAATATTGCCACACACCCGCTTCGGCAGGTGTGTGGCACTGCGTTTGTTTTGTCGTATGTTGCGGATATACGACCATTGGAGTCTTGAGTGGCTGCACCTGCCACTGTATTTCGCCCAGGGTCCTGTCGGTGCATTCTTCAGGTGGGGTTTCACAGAGTGAGAAGGGACCTAGAATAATAGTAAAAAATAATTCAAGCAATGCCAAAAGAGCAGCTAGTGCTGCTCTTTTGGCATCACGGTACACCCCATAAAAAGAAAACTCACCTAATAGTGCCACACACCCACCTCAGCAGGTGTGTGGCACTGTTGTGCTTGCTTCAGGCTCAATGTTGAGTAGAATCTGAAGATCCTACTCAATGCCAGGACTTTCTGAACTCAAAAGAGTGCCCAATTAGGGGCAGTACCAACTCATATGGATAGATAATAAATACCTAGATAAAAAATAGATAATAAATACTAAATATCTGTCTAAAACGGGTGCAGGAATAAATGATAGTCTGTTGGATTGCACTAAGGCACCATGTGCAAAGAGGAATTGGGTGACTTCCATGCATTATAATTGGCCAAAATTTGAGTATCTTGGTGGGATGTATATACATTTTATGTTGATGAAATGAATTGGACGATCACCCCAATTTTCAGTTTCTCGTGCCTTCAATTTCCTATTCAGGAAATTGAAGGCACAAGAAACTGAAAATTGGCATGATCATCCAATTTGTTTCATCAACATAAAATGTATATACATCCCACCAAGATACTCAAATTTTGGCCAATTATAATGCATGGAAGTCGCCCAATTCCTCTTTGCACATGGTGCCTTAGTGCAATCCAACAGACTATCATTTATTCCTCCACCTGTTTTAGACAGATACTTAGTATTTATTATCTATCCATATGAGTTGGTACTGCCCCTAATTGGGTGCTCTTTTGAGCCCGGAAAGTCCCGGCGTTGAGTTGTTTGTTTTGATGATTACCTAAGCTACCTTGTTTGTATATAGGACAACCCACAGGATCCCGCAGAACTAGAACAGGACCACACACCTGCCACGGCAGGTGCATGGTCCTATAGGTGAGTTCCCTCCTACTATATACAGTCGTGCAAAAAGGGCAGCAAAAGCTGCCCTTTTTGCACTCCTTTAACATTTTAACTAACATACATATTATTTCCATTCTAGGTTTAAGGTTGTCATGAATAACGATGATACAAAACACCTGGAAATCAATGCAGGCCGAAATCCATCCAAGACCCCGCATACATGCGCAGCCCCCAAACCCACATGACGACAGATAAAACACGGCACCACACACCCGCTGTGGCGGGTGTGTGGTGCTATCTGGTGAGTTCCATCCCCCAATAGATACAGCCGCGCAAGAAGGGCAGCTGTTGCTGCCCTTTTGCACTCTTTGACATTTGAAACTAACATACTATATGCACCAAAGGGCAATGTGTCAAATGGCAATGCATCAAACAAGCACATGACAGACGAGAATGTGCCCAGCGAGTGGCCCTGGGAACCACACCCACCACAGCAGGTGTGGCCTATATACGGTGAGCCCCCACCCCCATGACCTTGCATATTAAAACCCAGCTGACAATACACAGGGTATATAAAGTACCACACACCCGCCGCTGCGGGTGTGTGGTACTACAAGGTGAGGTTTTTTTTATGAATCCTGCAGTGCAAGAAGAGCAGCATAAGCTGCTCTTCTTGTGATGCTTTATTGTCTAACTAACATATTGTTTTTTCCCTAGATCTTGGACTCGAATCCAAATGAACCCCAACCCCAAACCTGCCAAATGAACACCCAGCGAATGAAGATCCGGTGAGCCGAACCCTGCAACCCCAAACCCACCAAACGAACACCCAGCAAATGAAGATCCAGCAAGCTGAACCCCGTGACCCACCCAATGACCTGAACCCGCCAAGCTGAACCCCATGACCCCAAACCCGCCAAACCAAGCCAAACCCCCCCACATGAAGGTAAGGTTTTTTTTCCTTTGGCTACGATCATGCAAGAAGAGCAGCCTCTGGCTGTTCTTCTTGGGCACATGGGTGAGCCTATCATTGTATATAATAATAACATTAGTAATAATGATAATAATAATAATAATAAATAAATAATCCATGGCTAGGGGCCCCAGGGGCCCCTGGGCTGCTTGAGGGGCTGCTTGGGGGCCCCTTGATTGTATTGCAGGGGCCCCCGGGGGCCCCCTGGTGTAAACATCTAGTTAGATATGATAAATGCAATGCTCATCATATCTAATATGATATGGAAAAGTGGCTGACCAGGCTGGATAGTGCAACAAGCACAGTAGGACAGAAATGTACTAATCTCACCTGATATCTTGGCTGAGGCAAGGGTGAGCAAGAAGAGGTCCAGATATTCTTTGATTGGATGGTGGGTGGTCTTCGACAGCTGTCCTGAGCCCACCCATGTCAAGGGTTCTGTGATATCTGCAGTTAAGGTACATAAGACAAGTCATGCAACATAAGCTGACCCATGTATGCTCAGCAGAAGATTCTAACAACTCCCAGGTAACGAGGAGAGTAGATAAGGAAACCACATTCCATGTTGGAAGCACCGAACTAACAAGTTCTTGATCCTCACAAGGACGATGCGACACTCCAGAGGGTATCACAGCATCCCCAGCAGGGGGATCTTGAACCATTGAATCATCACTACAGCCAAGTTGCTGACCCTCACAGGGATGATGCAATGCTCCAGAGGGCATTGCAGCATCCTCAGCAGGGGGGTCGTGTATATGGCTTGCAGAAAAAGACAACATAGAGGTTGGAAATCCCTGAGCACCAGATCCTGTGAATTTCACCTAGCCCATTTTGGGCCTGAATCCCATTTAGATTATGTTTAATCGGTAGAAAGGGGCCTCAAAATAGCAGTAAAAAACAATTAGTAGGATCCCAACCATACCTCCATCAGTGAGATGAAAACACTCACAGAGATATGGAACTATATGGAACTACTAAGAGATTGTGATGGCAGCAGAACTGATTAACCTAGTGTAACCTCATTCCTTGCTTAAACAACAATTTTGGTTCAAAATCATGCAGGAATTCTGGGCTGGTTTAGGGATAGATAAAAATCATTGATGACTAAAGCAAGCACCAACACTCCCTTTCCCTTTCCTCAAATTTGCCATAATGGCTACCCTGATTTCTGATCTTGATCTGGCCTACAACCAGATCCTTAGTGCCAGTGGTCTCTTCATCATCCAGGACAGTATGGCCAGTGGGTGTGCAAAACCCACATCAGTGTTTGTGACAGCATTTCTTCAAGTGATGTTGGAGTGTGCCCCACCAGAAGGCCACCAGTATGTCATCAATGTAATCAATATGACAAAAGGGGTCCCCAAGGCACTTCAGTCACTTGCTTCCTTCTGGTTTCATTGGTTCATTATACCTAGTGTGTAGCCTTGATAACCCATCAGCACATCAGTCAAGTCTTTGACAACGGGAATAGTGAAGGCACTGGGCACAAGGACTCCGAGTCATTACAGTGCAGATACTCAAAACTTTTCAGCCCCTGTTGAGGTTGAGCTGGCATCCAGGACCAAAAAATTCGATGATGCTGTGAAATTGCTTGCTCATTCAATTTGTTCAAATATGGGTAGCTGATACAGTGATACTAGGTCAAGGAATGGGAAGGCTATCATACATCCATTTGCTGGGAAGCATTGGAAGAATGTGAAACAGATGAACCTATCACTCCAGTACAGATCAGTCATATCATCCCCCTCTCCATGAATTCACCAAAGAAAGTTAGTCCATGATCTGTGCCCTCTTGCAACTTCCATGTTAACTGGACCCTAGGCCACTGATCTTCGCTGGATGTGGGACATTATTCAAAGCTATGGAGGACTTCAACCTGGTGAGCTCACAGGTGATTGGATCAATGAACCTTTTAATTGCCTGGTATTCAGATACCTTGAGCACTTCACATTTGATACTTTCTGGTGGTCTCTCATTCCAGATGTAAGCTTTGTCATGGTAGAGCTTATCCAACTCTAACAATTTCATCTCAGCCCAAAAATAATCCACCCCTTCCACACCACTATGTAGTCAAAACGTTCTCTGGGCATCACCCAATTTCAGGAACACCCAAGGAGGGAACTGCCATTAAATTTGTTGATCATCATAATGAAAATGACACTGAAGACCTGCCCAATCCTCAATTCTTGAGGCTTCATGCAGCAGTCGCCAGAGTAATCCATATGAGCAGCGCTGCAGAGTATGTTGAAAACTACCTATGAGATCTTTGAGACACATGCGAACTTTGCTTCCAATGGGACAACCTTGACTATGCAATTATTTACAGTTCACTCCCTGGCGAAGGTATGATATTGTTGGCCTCAGCTGCGATAAATAACTGTTCTGAAACATTTCTCATGCACACATGTAGCTCATTATGGTGTAACACCATGATTTTTCCTTCATGCTTTGTTAGTTGTGATGATGTTGTACATGCCATAAGTGCATGAAAGAAATTTTATGTTACAATCCCTCTTCTGTTACTATGCATTATGCTGAAAAAATGGATGTAAACATGCCCTTGGAAAGCTCTGAGAAGCTCTATTTTCCCTTCAGCTATCTGTGGAAAACTTTTTCCCTTGCACTTACTTGCCAAAAGAAGAATGGTATCAGACACCAGATATCAATGTACCATGCAGGTTGAGTCTTTACTTATCCTCAGTGATTAGGCCCTTTATTTTCCTTTGTCTCCTATGTGCATGACTCCATTTTATCAAGCTACCTCTGGAACAGATTTTGAGGCCCCTATGCTGGACTCAAGGAGGTATGAAAGCCCCCTCCAGCTGTTATGTTATTTCTCATATTGTTACACTGTAGTTTTGAGGCATTACATTACGTGTACAGTACTATCATATAAGGGCCCATTCAATACCCCAGAAATATGACCTCAAAACATGTTTCTCAATATAAAATATTTAGGTTGTTTTGCCATTAGGGTGTTTCATGATAGTGCTCAAAACAAACATCAAAACACTGTTTTGGAGACCAACTATATCTATTTTGAGTAGTTTTTGGTACCATTTAAGAAATGTTTCTGGGGTATCCAAATGGGCCCTAAGTGTGTTTGGATGAAATCCCAGGGTCCTGTTGAGTTGGCCGAGTTGATAAAAAAAAGAAAGCAGGCACCCACTCAAGTTAATGAGTTCTATTACCTGTACACTTTCCTACTTAGTCTCAAAAGTCAGTCCAGAGCACGGCAGAAGCTTCCGTTCCAACCAAAGGAATCTGGGTTTTGCCATCCTTCTGTGACCACTGCACTGACCACTCCAAGCCAGACGTTGGGCTACACTTTGTGTTGTGGCTTTCTGTCAGCAGGAATACCTCTTCAATGCCATCCCCTTGATCTCTTTCCCTCCCATCTCATCGTTATTGCCATTCAACACATGACTCAATTTAACCTGGATCAAAATGACCCAAAATGAGACAACAAAAGCATTTGAGCTATTTGTCCTATCCCGGGTGCCTGCCCGCCACCATAACCATATCCAGTTAAACCGCCTTCCAAAAGACAAAAGAACTTTCAAGCAAAGGATTGAGGGTTTTTTTGGGTTCCTTGCTTGTCTCTCAGTTTATGCAGGCAAGGTGTGGGCTCTGTTGCTGATTGATGACACTGATGCAGTAAATCGCCTTAATATGCTTGCAGATGTCAAGTGCTGATCAGTCTTCTATTATAGTCACTTCCCATCATCTTCTCCCTTGCATCTGGTACCCTCAAAACCAAGATTGGAAAGTACGAAACCTCTTGTGGAGATATCTGGTTATTTAAGAGCCGTTTTAGTCAGGATGATTTAAAGGACTATAGTAGGTTGGATACCCAGTCCCAAGTTTTTTCTAATGTGTCTGCCGGCCAAATAGATTTTCAATCTGTCACATACTCAAAAGGCATCTGCACTGAGTTGTGCAAACACAATGGGGCAACCAGGTCAATCCAGGCTCAGGGATTGGAAATGGTTGAAATTCAACACATCACCCCACATGTGCCTGGTGATGAAGTACCAACATTCCTACATGAGTTGATACTTGTCCTGCCACTGATTGCCAATATCCCCTCAGCTTCGAATAAACACTGCCACTCTCCAACCCCTCTGGATGGTCCCTCAAAACGGCTGAAATTCGACTGCATTCTGATAGATGGAATGGATGTCAATGAGCAACATGTTGATCAACAGCATGTTGATGGCTTGTCAGACAATAAATCTGCTATGGATGTTGATGATCCACAAGATAATTCCCTTCAAATCTCTGCCTCTGATGTCGCCAAAGTCATCAATGTCACTGAGGACCTCAAGGAAATTGATATTGCACCAATGCCCACAGGTCCTGTATGTGATCACAGCAATATCCCAGATTGGGATATGGACAATCATTCACTTGGTATAGATATGCATCATGATGTCATTCATCTAGATTGCACGGGCAGGCCATACACTATAAGATTGTTGATCCTGGGTTAGCTACATATGTTTATATTTGTATCCATAGCCATTCATCAGTGGAATCCAAAGTTCCTCAATTTTCCTGTCTCAACAAACTCCAGGCTAGATGTCAGGGCTACACTTCAGTGTAGTGGCTCTCCATCAGTAGGAGTTACTGGTGACCTTGTCCTATCGCATGAAAGATCCCACTGGTTCCCCATTGTTTTTCCCCTGTCATTTTTGTGATCTCTCCAATGCATCTCAATCAACTTAGGCTAGATGTCGGGCTACACTTCGTGTAGTGGTTCTCTGTTGGCAGGAGATCCTATTGACCTCCTCCTATCGCCTGATGGATCCCACTGGTTCCCCATCATCTTTCCCGCGTCATTTTTGTGATCTCTCCAATATGTCTCAATCAACTTCAGGCTAGGTGTTGGGCTACACTTTGTTGTAAGCAGGAAGGTTATTAAACCAATCCAACTACTGTCCATGAGGTTGAGCCGGGAATGAAGGAGGGAATCACAGATATAATCCAGATGTTCAGGTCCAAGTGTGGGAAGGTCTTTTGAACAGGGGAAATTGCAGTGAGCCAACAAAGCCCAAGCAATTAAGTGAGAATGTGTGTTTTAGTCGAATTACCACACCCTAAGAATCTCTTCTTGAGACCTTAGTTAAAGTGTAGTTAGAATTCACTT
Source organism: Hydnum rufescens UP504 (assembly GCA_014904985.1). NCBI lineage: Eukaryota > Fungi > Basidiomycota > Agaricomycetes > Cantharellales > Hydnaceae > Hydnum > Hydnum rufescens. Next base: position 18,285 of record MU129101.1, read on the forward strand.
TTGTAGTGAGAAATCACCCAGGGACCAGCAGCTGTTCAAGGAGCTTCAAACTGGAGGGAGGGGGAGAACTAATGAATTTGTGTGCTAGCTGCACCTAATATACAATCCAGACTTCGACTCAATAGAAAGTGAAAAAGTCGGACTTAAGGGACACACAGAGAAAAAGAAATCAAGTTAAAATATTCAAAACTGATGGAGATATTCTAATTTCAAGATAAAAGGGGAGATTAACACATTACATGCTATTCCTCCTTCAAACCTGGACAAGTTCCCTTAAGGAAAAGTGGAATAGGTTGCCCTGAGGGTCTTCTCCATCGGACATAAGAGGGCCAGAAGTAATTCGCTATTTTGAATGGTGGAGCAAAGGGGGAGTCATGGGGAGGGAGTTGTCTTGTGAAAAATGGAGTTCGCGTCCGCTCATTTTGCCCTTGGTACCGTTCGATGCGCATTTTCAACAGCTTTCAGGGCATGGTCGTTTCGAGTCGATCCGATCAAAACTGACGGAGAAATTCGAAAAATACTCCTTCAGAGTATGAATCATGGCAAGATAATGTTACAGGGACCGCATTTTTGATCCGTTCGTTTTGTGTTTGGTACCGTTCGATAGGTACGATTCGTATCTTTCTGGGCGCGGTCGTTTCGAGTCGATCTGATCAAAAATGACGGAGAAATTCGAAAAATACTCCTTCAGAGTAGTGCAGCCCCTATCTGGATCATGTGATGGATCCGCAAGTCCAGAATCGGAACTAGGCCCGGTCCGCGTCGTTACATAATCACAATCTGTCGCCCTTAAGGCAGTGGGATGACTTGGAAGAGCAGGCAAGTCACCCAGTCTTGAAGAAAGATGGCAAGTTGAATTGCCTTGTCCAAAGAAAATGGACTTGAAGTAGGGCATAAACTCCCCCTTTTTGATAAGGACTGTTGAAGTCTGATAGATAGTCAATAAATTGACTGGTGGACATGGTAAAGGAATGAGGCAATATTATGGGTTAGAAAGGGTAGGAATCTGATTGATTTCATGAATAAACAAATGGCAATATAATTAAATGAGCGCGGTGACATATAATTGATTCATCTGTAGGGAAAATGGGCCTTGGATGAGGATTCTATGGTGTAGGGATTTATCCCTCCAACATCATGTAGTGGCTTTCCATTGGCAGGAGTTGCTGGTGACCTCATCCTATCGCCTGATAGATCCCACTGGTTCTCCATCATCTTTCCCCATCATTTTTGTGATCTCTCCAATGTGTCTTAATCAACTTCGGGCTTAGACGTCGGGCTACACTGCATGTAGTGGCTTTCTGTCAGCAGGAGTTGCTGTTGACCTCATCCTATTGCCTGATAGATCCCACTAGTTCCCATCATCTTTCCCCTGTCATTTTTGTGATCTCTCCAATGTGTCTTAATCAACTTCAGGCTAGACGTTGGGCTACACTTTGTGTAGTGGCTTTCCATTGGCAAGAGTTGTTACTGATCTTGTCCTATCACCTGATGGATCTTATGGATTCCCCATTGTCTTTCCCCTGTCGTTTTTGCAATCTCTCCAATGTGTCTCAATAGACATAGTGGCTTTACTGGGTGGTGTATCCCATTGGCCCATCCTATCAGCATGTTTTGTCAACACTCGCAGCTCGTGCTCATCTGTGGACTCACATTCTATCTAGTCTGTGTGCCCCAGGTCGAGTGTATTGTACCATTGTCCATTATTATCCACACAACTCAGTTTTCCCTGTGTCTGCTCTATGCAGCCCTCAGTGAAATTAATCTTACAGTCTCAATCGACTTCGAGTTAGATGTTGGGCTACACTTTGTGTTTTGGCTTTCCATCAGCCGGAGTCATGGTCTTTCTATGGTTTTTCACCCCTTGTTGTGGTCTCTAATGTGTCTCAACCAACTTCAAGGTAGATGTCAACAAATGGCTTCTTTTAGTGATGCAGATATGCTGATAGTGAAGTGAGAATACTGTTGGTAACCAACACCAGTGGGAAAATAGAGGGATCTTCGGATGCAAAAGTGTCAGACATTTGCACTCCACTTCCTTGGTGATCCTTTGCTTGCTTTTGCACTTTGGAAGGAGTTATCCTCTGAAGTTGTAGGGGCCTGCTAAAGAGACACTCTCCTTGTACTCTTAGGTCCATGATGAGCACCTCTCGTGCACTGAGGAACTCGCCTGCTTGTTCACAAAAGCCGACCTCATCTTTGAGGTCGAAAGGCTGAACTGTCAACACCCCCTACCATCCTCCAATCAACCCTTGCCACTTTTGATCCCATCATCATCTTTGGCGAAGTTCCCAAAGTTTACAAAGAAGGACCCAAGCTCTGTTTCGCTGGAGGAATCCCATGGCCCTTTACTGTGGCAACTAGTTCAGCCCCTCGCACCACTCCCCCCTGATGCTATCAAGAATCTCAAGTCCTCTGCAGCAGGCATGTGTTTGCACTACATTCATCATTTTCTTGTGAAAATCAAAGGTGTCTGCTTTCTGCATTGCCCTATACTGTCTCTAGATACTAACACTACTTTGATCTCCAGCTGCTAAAGGCAGGACACCCAGTGATGAGTGCCACTACATCAGCATTCAGGAGTGGGTGTTGGAATACTCGAACACTCTGTGGGAGGACAATTGTTCTCCATTGCTCCTTGATACATCTTTGACCCATCAAACCCCTTTTCGGAAGCATGATCTACTCTTCTCTGGGCCCCCTGATCTGCGGCATGGCGAATCGATGCATTGTGTTTTGCCTTTTACTGGATCTGCAGCCTGGACAGCCATCTTCAGTACCTAAGATAGGCCCAAAAATGAGTCACAGGATGGGCCTGGTTAGGGTTACAAAACCAGGGGCCATGCCCAAAACAATATCAAAAAACATGCAGTAGACTGATTTGGGTATTTTAGGCCTCTGGGGCCCCAATATTCTTAGGCCTATTGGCCCATTGGGGCCCCATCAAAGTTAGGTGCCCTTTGGCCTCTGGGGCCCCACTTAGTGAGGAACTTGGTCAAATTTTTCACTGGCCAACTTCAATCCAAAGTAAAGATTCTTTATATCTACCCAAAGTACAGAATGTAGAACCACAAAATTATGCAGCATGAAACCAGGAGTCCACATGATCAAGGGCATTCAGAACCACAGCATCAACCTCTGACAGTGCCTCCTCCAGTTCCCCTCCATCATCATCATCAGAACTTGCATTATCTGACATACCATCTATTATCACTGACTCCACAAGGTCTTCAGTCTTGGTGCGAGATCTAGCCTTTTGTAACAATGGCAGCTGTGGCATCACATCCCATTCTGGGCCACTGTCAGCTCCTGGCAATGCAATGGTATCAGCCTTCCACTGCAAACCTATATCATCAAGGTAGTGGAGTTTTATCAATAGGAAGTACTTGATGTCTAGGTCTGAATCAATTTTCAGTACCACATCGCCCTAAACAAAGACCAAAACACACCCTCTGAGACATCAAAGGCCTTCTTTGTGGCCTTAAATTCAGCATTGAACCAAGCACACAAATTTGAATATTCTGCCTGACATCAGAGCAGGTCTTGCTTGCAGTTGATTATTTCTTGTGCCACATGGATATTAGTGCACACCGACTCATCTGCCAGCCAATCAGGAACATTCCCATTGGGGAAATCAGCAATATTGGCATCCTGCCAGACTGGCTGATCGACATCCATCTTCAGGAGACCATCAGGCTCAATCTCCAGGGGGATGTAAGCATTGTTTGGAATGCCATTCTTCCCTCTCATAGAAAGAAGTTGCCGAATCTTCTCATTATAGCATTTCAGATTTGACTGGATCACAGGTGTATGACTTTTGACTGCTGCATTGACATGAGCATGGGTGTTGTGATCTTAAGTATATGTGGCAGTCAGGAGAGAAGGAACACATCATGACAAAGAGTAAATACCTAATTTTTGATTTGCGTGGGCATGATCCAGAGAACTAAGTTCAAACTTTCATGTGTGAAGCTTCGCAACAAGTTGAGTACACAGCACATGGAGGTTTAGTTGCGCATTGATCCAAGGGCTTCATCTCATCTCCTCAAGTGATGTAAAGGATGTTGCATCCATGGCCTGCAGTGCAGCCACCTTTTGTGCAACATTATTTCGCGCTTTGTGCAAAGCTTCTTTAGTCTCATCAATATTTGTCTTCAGCTCTGAAGACGCTGTAACCTCTAACCCCTCCTTTTCCAGAGCAAGGAGTTCGACATTGTGGTTGTCTAATCTGGCAGCCAATAGGTCAGCAGTTTCTGATAAAATTAGAATCTGCTCAACAGCACAGGCTCCCATCAGCTTCGATTGACCTAATCAATAGTGTAGATGATGAGCCTGTTGAGTTCCCCCTTGAGCAATGATGAATATTTATGAGTCATAGGTTTGCTCTGATAATCATGTTGTTCCTTGAACTGGGCAAGGAAATACTGGATCAAATGGTCACCCAGTATTTGCTCTGCCTCAAACAGACGCTCGTTTGCCCTTGCAACTCATTCTTGAATCCATTTTGCTGCACCTTGTTGTTTCATTTCATTGAGGTATTCAACTTGGAGGTCTATCACAAACAACCTATGATGATGCTACAAGCCAGCTATTACCATGCTAGTACATGCAAGTCCACTTCAAGATACTCACCCCAGAAACTCAAAGGCAGGGGATAAGCCTCATGAGCTCACTCCAGAAACATTCACAACCTTCCCCATCAGAAAGACCCCAAAGCTCCGCCTTCCTAGGGTGGTACCACAATTGACACACCCACTGGTGGCCATATGCATGAAATATTGAGACACTGAAAGAGATCCAGTGTGGAAGATAAAAACATCCAGTATCAGAAAATGTGAATATCCATTGATCCCAGCCATTGGAATGATCATGTGACCTATTACGAAATTAATTATGGCTATGCATGAAAACAGAGTTCGTTCGATTGCTCCATCAGTTTTGATCGGAGAGGTACGCCCATATAACGCTTAGAAAGCTACGATTCACACCTTTCGAACGGTACCAAACACAAGTTGAACAGACCAAAACTGCACTCTCCAGGCCAATTTTACTATCAAAATCCGAGATTTCCAGTAAAATACGAATTTCTCCCTCAGTTCACATCAAATCCCCTCAGAACAACCGCACCTAGAAAGATATAAAAAGTCCGCATCCAATGGTACCTAGTGCGCGAAGAACAGATCAGAACTGAACTCTACAGAACGATATTACTATCAGAACCAACACCCATCAGTAAAAAACGAATTTCTCTGTCAGTTTACACCGGATCTGCTCGGAACCACTGCGCCCAGAAAGCTGTTAAAAATCCGCATCTAATGATACCAGGAGAGTCTATTACGGATGCACACTGCTGTTTCTGCATTGAATCCCACCCCATGCACTTGTCCCCATTATCAACCAGCAACAAAAACATCTTAACCACTGGACTACAAACAAATTAATCTCCAAGAACTCGGAAATATCCTTTTATTTCATCTCCCATTGCCACAAATAACTTCTAGAACCTCACAGATAAGAAAGATAACACCTCCTTGACTACCCTTTTGTTCTGTTTATGAATGACTCACCTTCCTTGCAACCACTTTATGAATGATTCACCTATCATGCAACCACCTTATGAATGACTCATCCTCCTTGACAACCCTATTGTTCTCACATGACTCACCTAGGAGTGAGTCATATTCTTTAAACACAGCCACCTTCAGAAAGGTATAAAAGCTGGTAGATTTTCCTGTACCCCCCCATCTTCTCACTACTGGAATATACTACTGTCTACAAATCTGCTTACATCTGAAGAGAGTACTGATCTGAAAGCCATCTGGAGCTAAGTCATATACAAGGTTGTTAAGACTAAGTCACTGGAAGCCCTCTACGCGAAATACTAAGCCAAGGATAGTTGCAGGATCTAAGGTTAGAGTTGCTGGACATCCAAGGAAAGGTGAGTAATAACAAAGTCAAATCAGAAGAAGAAAGAAACACATTGACACACTGAATCAAGCTTAAACTAGTACCCTCTTTAGAATCTGCATTTTGACCAGGAGGACACAAATAGGTACACACAAATAGCAGTAACAGTTCAATACAACATGTATAAGCCTTTCACAAGCATCCCACAATATATCATTGACTATAGCTAGTCCATACCACAATCTTATCCTCCACTGATTACCATACACAACTTGTTAGAGAGTGATCAACCATCAGAGTGAACCAGCCCATTGAATAAAAACAGAAATACAGTCTCCCATCTACACACTGGCTGAACCAGAGTTTGATTTGACAGTCATCGGAGCTCCCAATCCTTCTTCTATACCAGTCGAGCCACCCTGGCATAAATTGCCATTTTGCCAGACTCCACTGAAGTGCACAAGCAACATCATACAGCAGACTGACTTTCCAACATTCAGGTACCTCACACAGTAATGCAGCAATGAGAGTGTAGGCATAAAACTGCTTCTCACCAGTGGTCACCATGTTGGCAAGGAAAATTGCCCAATCGTGCTGGCAGAGAAGTGCCATGACACCCATAGAGTCGAATTGTTGGGTGGATGCTTTGACACAATTTCCATCAGCTGCTGTGAAGGATTCTAGGCACTGGTCAAGAGCTGATGCAGGTAATGTCATCCCTGGGTTCAACACAATCTTCCTCATCGACAGTGTCATCTTCAGTCATCTCAGCAACCTTTCGCTTACTTGCAGTCCTTGAAGCCTTTGCTGGTCACATGGAGTTGATTTTCACCTCCCACTCAGCCAAATGTTCATCGCTGAGCCATATACTCCGAGGTGACATAACCAGAGGGTCCCATGTGCTGGTTTCACCCTTGTGGCCCATCCTTCGATCCAGATCACAGTTGCGCTTGAGTTGGAAGTTGGCATCGATGCAGACAATACAGGAAACACTAGAAAACACAAAAGGAGTCAATATATCACCCATCAAGAGTGAAGGAAGCCTTGACTCACAGTAGACCGAGCTGTTCAGTATGGTTTCCTCCAAAACAAAGGGGACAGTGAGATTGCAGATACAAGCTGGGCTCATGTTGGGGAACCAAAGGTGTGATGTAGTTATGTGCATTCTGGTAAACACGCTCATTCACTGGAGTCACCTCATCAAGAGTGCAATGTGACAGGAGGCATTCATGTGGAAGTCCAATTAAGATCGATGATTTTGGATATCTCAATATCAACAAGGCGGACCAGCATCTGGTAGTGAGATAGGGCATTTGCGAATTGACGACATAAAGAATCCTTTGCAGCAAACTGATAACTGCAGACATTGAGATATTTCTCCAATGTTGCTGCCTATGCTCTCTCATTAGGGCCGACATGCACAAAGAGCTTGGCCACAAACTCCAGCAAGTCCAAACTAACTGCTAAAGATGGCCATACCGGGGCACATGGGAAGACACCATTCTGGATTAACTGGGTTGCAGCAGGCTGACATTGACATACAGCCAGAGTGATATCTTGAAGATCTGAATGCTTGATTAGCGAGAGGGAATGAAAACACTGGCTGATTGCAACATACAATCCATGAAGACGCAAACCACCTGTAAAGTGTGGACATAGGGGCAAGAACATGGTGAACACCCTGTGGATGTTGATGTGGTTGGTCTCACTCCCACCACTTGAAGGCCATGAAGGGCCGTATTAATGAGGGGAGCATGGTGGAACTCCAGCAATGAGCCTGTGCATGTTTTCGATGTGTGTGACGAGATAGCTTGTCAGATTCGAGACATATGTGAATCGGCAGGACATCATCTATATTATAGTCTGATTTCAATGGAATCGATCCACCAACATCATACTCAGGGAGCTGGGACAGTGATGGTGCAGGAGCTGCAGATGAGTACAAGGGCCTGGAAGGTCCACGGCCAATGGTTTCTTGCTTAGGGAATTTTGCTCGACTCTTCCGTTTCTTCATTCTGGGTTGCTGATGAGGGATGGCATCTCCTTGCAGCTTGGTATGATTCATCTGGGTATTCAGTCTAGGTGGAGCTCTGTTGATGCCTGAGGCCATTTTTGGTAGAGTACTGTGTACTGTGGAACCCAACAATAGAGGATGGCTTAGCAGAAATATAAACAGTGAAAACTGATGGACTAACATAGGATAGATAGGACACTCTGCAGGGGGTGATATAGGGTGATGACTCGACTGCCATGTAGTTTGCGATTGATAGAACGCATGAAAAATGATGGGAAACAGGGAGACTCATTGAGTGATATGGTGAGGTCAAACAACTCCCAAAGATGAGAAGCCACAACAGCAAGTGTAGCCCAACATCTAACTCAAAGTTGATTGAGATGGATTGGAGAGACCACAAAAGTGTGCGAAAAGCAATGGAAAAACTGTGTGAGTTGGTGAGCAATGGGGAGAGATTGAATAAAACTCCTGCCAACAGAAAACCAACAACATGAAGTGTAGCCCAATGTCTAGCTTGAAAGTTGATTGAGATGGATTGGAGAGAACACTAAAATGCATGAAAAAAAAATGATGGAGAATTTGTGGACCTGGCAAGTGATAGGGCGAGATCAAATAGCAACTCCTGCTGACGGAAAGCCATGACACGAAGTGCAGCCCAACGTCTAGCTTGAAGTTGATTGAGACAGATTGGAGAGAGCGCGAAACCGTGTGAAAAGTGTGAGACCCAGTGAGGGATAGGGTGAGATCAAATAGCAACTCCTGCTGATGGAAAGCCACAACACAAAGTGTAGCCGACGTCCAGCCCAAAGTTGATGGAGATGGATTGGAGAGACTGAAAAAATGTGTGAAACAAAATGGAGAATGATAGGGCAAGATCAAATACCAACTCCTGCTGACGGAAAGCCACAACATGAAGTGTAGCCCAATGTCTAGCTTGAAGTTGATTGAGATGAATTGGAGAGACTGTGAAAATGTGGAGAATTTGGGGACCTAGTGAGCGATAGGTTCCAATTCCCACTGATGGGATGCCAAACTCGGCAACTGCTGAGCCCATCCATGAATTATGCTCTTGCCTTTGCTGTCTGCAATAAGGATAAATAATCAATGTACTGGGCCCCACAGCAACCGGGGTCTGTGGCAAGTGTCCATTATGGAATCGACTGAGAACCCTATTTGGAGACAGAGACAAGTGACCCCTGTGAGGCTATGCTGACAACCTCACCAATCTACCTCCTGGATCTGAGCTTAAGCTCACAAGAAATACTAAGGACTTCTTCTCAGGTTCTTTCTGCCGTTGCTTGTTCACCTGAGCTACTCTAAGTCTCACCAATCTGAATTCGTCCTCACCCACTTAGTAATCAGGGAGGATTCTGCTCGAATGCCCATTATAGAAGAAGGGTTGGGAGCTCCGATGACTGTCAAATCAAAATCTGGTTCAGCCAGTGTGTAGATGGGAGACTGTGTTTCTGTTTATTCAAATGGGTTGGTTCACTTCAATGGTTGATCACTCTCTGCAAGATATGTATGTGTTTATTGGGAAATGGAATGTGATATGGACTAGCAATAGTCAATGATATATCATAGATGCTTATAGGAAGGCTTATACATCATATAGAATGCTTATAGAAAGGCTTATATGTGGGGGATGCTTATGGAAAGGCTTATATGTCTGGGATGCTTATAGAAAGGCTTATATGTGTTCATGTTGTGTTTGTTCATTTACTGATATTTGTGTGTCCTTGTTTATGTCCTCCTAGTCAAAATGCGAATATCTGTGGGCTATAGAATGGTCAGTGCTTGGTTAGTTTGGTTAGTATGCTTCAATCTTCTTTCTTGACTCATATTTCGTTATGCTTACTTTTTCCTTGGATGTCCAGCAACTCTAACCTTAGGTTCTGCAACTATCCTTGGCTTCAGTATTTCATGTAGATGGCTTCCAGTAGCTTGGTCTCAACAACCTTGAAGATGACTTAGCTCCAGATGGCTTTAGATAGACAGTTCTTTAGATTATAAGCAGAATGGTAGATAGTAGACAGTGGTTGATTTCCAGAGTGAGGAGATGATGGGGGGGTACAAGAAAATCTGCTAGCTTATATACCTATCTGAAGGTGGCTGTGCATGGAGCAAGAACAAAAAGAGTAATAAAGCTATGAGATCATAGTGATGTCATGGGGGAGTCATAGTGGAGTAGAACAAAAGAGTAATAAAGAAATGATGTCATAATGCAGTCATAGCTGAGTCATCCATAGAGTGTGATGTCATAGTGATGTCATTCATAAAGAGAACAAAAGGATTCATAAAGGAAATGATGTCACTAGTTTGCTGAGCTTGTGGAGTAGTTGGAGCATGATGTCACTGATCTTGTGATGTGTTTTGGAGCTCATGGGAAGCAAAATTAAGGGACATCTCTGGGTTCTGGAGATTAATCTGAGCATAGTCCAGTGGTTAAGGTGTTTTGTTACTGGTTGATAAAAGGAACAAGTGCATGGTGTGGGATTCGATGCAGAGACAGCAGTTTGCATCCATAATAGGCATACCTGGTATCATTCGATGTGGATTTTCAACAGCTTTCTGGGTGCAGTGGTTCCGAGCAGATCAGATGTGAACTGACAGAGAAATTCGTTTTTTACTGATGGGTGTTGATTCTGATAGTAATATCATTCTGTAGAGTTCAGTTTTGATCTGTTCTCTGCGTGCTCAGTACTGTTGGATGCGAACTTTTTATATCTTTCTAGGCGCAGTCGTTCCGAGAGTATTGAATGTGAACTGATGGAGATATTTGTTTTTTACTGGAAATCCTGGATTTTAATAGTAAAATTGGCCTGGAGAGTGCAGTTTTGGTCCGTTCAACTTGTGTTTGGTACTGTTTGAAAGGTGTAAATTGTAGCTTTCTAAGCGTTATATGGGCATACCTCTCTGATCAAAACTGACAGAGTTATAAATTGAATTTGGTTTCTGCACGTAGCCATAATTAATTTCATAATTGGTCATGTGATTGTCCAATGGCTGGAAGTAGTGTAATTTCGCATTTTCTGATACTGGATGTTTTTATCTTCCACACTGTTAGTAATGCCATGCCGCTGAGCGCTACTCACCAAGAATACTCATCTCTTTTCTCACCAGTACTACAGCACTGGTATCTAAAGATTCTCCTATTTTCCTGTAGTTTCTCTACCTTCTTGTAAATACTATAAAAGAGCAGGGTTGCCAACAAGGATAAGGACGTTCCTATCCTATCCTTCCTGCCTTTCCACTTGAGCTGTCGATCTTTCAAGTCCATGCTCACCTGCTTAGTAATCAGGGGGAGGAAATGTTTCCAGGCCGCTACTTTCACTAGGGTATCCCCACGATAGGGCTCGCCTATATTGACCATAGTTCGCTTGAAATTTGTGACACCCCTCTACCAGTTCGAACCACTCTGTGGTGACTGCCAACACCTCAGTTCATTATCTATAGAAAATTCATCCATGATTGGGACAGAACTGTGTCCAAAGGGGCGTCTTGTAGTACGTTGGCCAGAGGGTTTAGCTTGAATGAGTCCTGTGGTTCCTTTCTGCCAAATTAAAAATTAAAAATTTGGAAGTGCTCCAGAGGGGCCACCAGAGCCCCCAGGATAAGAAACCCAAAAGAAAACCAACCATGAACAAGTAATTAGGTGAGTAGTTAACAGAAGATTGTCTGCTGTAAAACAGCACCGTCCAGAAGTCACCCCCTGAAAAATAAACATGATATCTCCTGGATTTTAGCCGCATTTTGGACCCCTCTTGACCCAGGGCACTTAAATTTTGTAGTTGGCTAAATTTTTTGCCCAATCAAAATTAGAACTGAGAATTAAGAGAAACTGTTGATGCAGAAGGGTAGCTAATGCCATTCTGGCCCTTGGGCAACCCCTGGATGCAAATCTGCATATTCTATCTTCCCCAGTCTTGCCAAAACTGAAATCATGCCTCTTCCTGCTGGCTGGTTAGCTTTCCTTTATAATCAATTTGTTGAGAAGTTCACCACTGCTACCTCAAGAAATGACTTGGTACATTGATGAGCCAACCAGCTCTGCTGATTTAATTTGCTTCTGGATGTTGCCCAAAGTCCGATTTTGGCTCCACACTTGTTAGAGAATCCGACTGCCCATAGTACTTGAACATAGATACTGTAATGCAATATTTGGTGGATGAGCACAGAAGGTTGAGTGGGATCCCAAGGACTAACCAGGCATGGGGCTGTCTGGCTCCTTTGGATTGCTGGGTGAAAGCACCTGCTGACTAACCAATTATAGTATCTTACTACCACAATGTCTCTCCATGTTGATGGGCTTGATTGCCCCACACTCTTCCCTTCCTGAACCTCTGGACCAGTATAAAAGCCTGATCAAGGAGGCCAAGGGTCTCTGTATCACCATGGAGAACCCTAAATCAACCAAAACACCAGTGTCCATGCAGCATTTTCTCAAGGCAATGTTGGACTGTGCCCCCACAGGCGCCTGTGACTATGTCATCAATTCCATCCTCATGATGCAAGGAGACCCTGAGAAACTTCTCTTGCAAGCTAACATTTGGTTTAACAATATCATCATACCCAGTATGTGACCTTACCCCATCAAGTCTGATCAAGTCATTTTTAGCAACCAATAGTGAGGGTGTTGGGTGAGAAGACTCCAAGTGGGATCACCCCCAAGCCTGATCTGCCAATCCAGGTTGAATTTGCACCAAAGGACTGCAAAGTACAATCAGCTGGTAAAATTCCAAATTCAACTCTACTGAACTGGCAGTAATTGAGAATATTTTAGACCAGGGAACATGATGGTTATCATACTTCAGTTACCCATCTGCCATTGATTGGATGTCTGGATGTCAGTCCCGAAGAAAGCCGGTGTGGGAAGATAAAAACATCCAGTATCAGAAAATGCGAAATTACACTACCTCCAGCCATTGGATGATCACATGACTGATTATGAGATTAATTATGGCTATGTGCAGAAACCAAATTCGTTTTTATAACTCCATCAGTTTTGATCGGAGAGGTACACCCATATGACACATGGAAAGCTGCAATTCACACCTTTCAAATGGTACCAAACACAAGTCGAACGGATCAAAACTGCACTCTCCAGACCAATTTTACTATCAAAATCTGGGATTTCCAGTACAAAATGAATTCCTCCATCAGTTTGTATCCAATCCTCTTGGAATAACTGCGCCTGGGAAGATATAAAAAATCCGCATCCAATGGTACCTAGTGCGCGAAGAACAGATCAAAACTGAACTCTACAGAACGATATTACCTTCAGAATCAACACCCATCAGTATTTTACGAATTTCTCTGTCAGTTCACATCCGATCTGCTCGGAACCACTGCGCCCAGAAAGCTGTTAAAATCCGCATCGAATGATACCAAGAACGCCTATTACAGATGCAAAATGCTGTTTCTGCATCGAATCCCATCCCAAGCACTTGTCCTCATTCTCAACCAGCAACAAAACACCTTAACCATTGGACTATGCTCAAATTAATCTCCAGAACCTGGAGATATACCCTTCATTTCGCCTCCCAGAATGCTCCACATGGTCAGTGACATCATGCTCCAACCACTCCACAAGCTCAGCAAACTAGTGACATCATTCCCTTTATGAATCCTTTTGTTCTCTTTATGAATGACTTCACTATGACTTCACTATGATCATATCATCACACTCTATGGATGACTCAGCTATGACCACATTATGACATCATTTCTTTATTACTCTTTTGTTCTACTCCACTATGACTCCCCTATGACATCACTATGATCTCATAGCTTTATTACTCTTTTGTTCTTGCTCCATGCACAGCCACCTTCAGATAGGTATCATAAGCTAGCAGATTTTCTTGTTCCCCCCCATCTCCTCACTCTGGAAATCAACCACTGTCTACTACTGTCAACCATTCTGCTTATAATCTAAAGAAAAGTCTATCTAAAGCCATCTGGAGCTAAGTCATCTTCAAGGTTGTTGAGACCAAGCTACTGGAAGCCATCTACATGAAATACTGAAGCCAAGGATAGTTGCAGAACCTAAGGTTAGAGTTGCTGGACATCCAAGGAAAAGGTAAGCATAATGAAATATGAGTCAGGAAAGAAGATTGAAGCATACTAACCAAACTAACCAAGCACTGACCATTCTACAGCCCACAGATATCCGCATTTTGACTAGGAGGACGTAAACAAGAACACACAAATATCAGTAAACGAACAATCACAACACGAACACTGTATAAGCCTTTCCACAAGCATCCCTCACATATAAGCCTTCCTATAAGCATTCCATACATGTATAAGCCTTCCTACAAGCATCTACGATATATCATTGACTATTGCTAGTCCATATCACATTCCATTTCCCAATAAACACATACATATCTTGCAGAGAGTGATCAACCATTGAAGTGAACCAACCCATTTGAATAAACAGAAACACAGTCTCCCCTCTACACACTGGCTGAACCAGATTTTGATTTGACAGTCATCGGAGCTCCCAACCCTTCTTCTATACCAGGCTTATGTAGAACTAGCTCACATCATCCCTTGGTCTACCATTTCCCAAAAGAAGGATGTTAGTCAACCATTCTGCTTCATTTGATCTGGCATGTTAATTGTAGCCTAGGCCAATGAACTCCATGCGACATGGGGTATTATCCAACAATTTGGAGGCATTCCTCCTAGCAACATCACAGGTCAAATTAACGAACCTTTCAATCACTTAGTAATGATGCTCGATGAGCACCACTCATTCGACAGATTTGATTGGTGTCTCATTCCAGATGTGAGGTTTATCATATCATGGTGGAGCCGATCTAACAAGTTCACATTAGCCCTATCACATTCCTCCCATTCCACATCACTACATGGTCAGAGTACATGAGAGGATGTAGGGAACCCCTGTGGATGGAACCATAGTCACATTTCTGGATCATTGGGATCCAGGAGATGCGACACATCTGCCAGATCCACGGTTCTTAAGGCTTCACACCGCAGTTGCTGGGATAATTCATATGAGTGGCACTGCAGAATATATTGCAAAGTATTTGCAGGATCTTCGAGAAACTTGTGTTCTGGCCACCGATGGGGGAACTCCCATAATGACGCTATTAACTGTTCACTCCCTGAACAAGGTATGATATGATTGGCTCAGCTGCAATGCATTCTGAAGTGTTTTTCATGTGCATATGCAGCTCATTATAGTGTGATATTCTTGATTTTTCCCATTATTTTTTCTGAATGTACCTCCCACCACATGTTCCAATTGTGGATGACCATGACCCCAGTTACAACTCGAGTTCTTGAGGGTAGCAATGCCGTGACTTGGAGTGAATAAAAAAGCAAGCACCAACAGTCTAATCACCACCTTTAGCTTCTATTATTTAAGCACACTCTTCAAACAAAAGATCATTTATTGTGCGGAAATTGTCAACTTTGTGAATCAACAAGGATGAAGTAGAATTGGACAAGGCTGATATCCAACCCAGTACCACCAATTTTACAGTGTAGGGCCTGCCCCGAGAATCTACATGAACAATGTTGTGGTGGGAATCTAGACCAAGGAAATGGTTTTCTAAATCCCAATCCAGTGTGTGGCTGTGATCACACATAGGGCCTGCGGGTTCCAGGGCATTATTTGGTGCATCGTTGATGTCAGAGTGGTAGGAGCTGGGGTTTGATTCCTCATCACTGATATTGATGATCTTGGAGGTACCAGAGGTAGTAGGGATCGGGAGGGGATCACTCTGGGGATCATCGACATCCATGGCAGATCCATCCTTGGTGTTCGATGAGTCATCAATATCCATTGCATCTACTGAAAGAGAATCATCTTTCAATTGCTTTGAAGGAGCCTCTAGAGGGGTTGGGGAGCGCTGGCATTTATTTGAAGTTGAGGGGATACTGGGAACAGGTGCCGGGAGATGTATCCAATCTTCGGAGGAATGTTGGTACTTGATCACCAGGTGTGTGTAGGATGACTCGTTGAATGTGGAAGAACTGCAATCCCTGGTTCTCAATTGACTTGCCCCCCCTGTAGTGTTTGTGCAACTGGGTACAGATACCTTTCGAGTATGTGGTGGCTTGAAAATCTATATTGCCAGAAGATGTACATCAGGGGGAGCTTGGAGCCTGAGTGTTATCTGTCTTACTATATTTCTTTAAGTCTGTCCGATTAAGACAACTCTTTAAACAGCCAGATATCTCCCCATGAGGTTTCGTACTTTCCGAAACTTATTTTCAAGGGTCCCAGAAGTGAGGGAGAAGGTAATGGGAAGTGACTAGAATGGGAGATTGATGGGGACTGAGCCCCACATTAGCAAACAGATATTAAGGCGACTTACTGCTTCAGTTTCATTGTCTGGCAGAGCCCACACCTCGCTGGCATGAACAGTAAGACAGGAAAGGAATGTATAGAGACCTTGGAGGTGTGTCTCCATCAATGATTTCTGTTTCGGGTAGAGGAGTAAGTGGACAGGGTGTGCAGCTGGCACCTGCGATAGGATGAATAGTTCTGTTGTCATTGTCCCTGTTTCGATCGCAGCAGAAGACAGAAAGGGTGAAAAGGATATGAAAGAAATAATGTCCAGCGACCACACCCACTAAACAGAAAGCAATGACACGAAGTGTAGCCCGACATCTAGCTCAAGGTGTTTGCCTAACACGAGGTGGGTGAGCAGGTGAGAGATCCAAATTTCAAACTGCGCTGATGTCACTTTCTTCCACAAGCCATGTTTACAACCCCCCTGCTGAGGATGCTGTGGTGCCCTCTGGAGCATTGCATCATCCCCGTGAGGGTCAAGAACTAGGTTCTGGCGGTGGAACCCCTTCAATGGTTCAAGATCCCCTGCTGAGGATGCCATGATGCACTCTGGAGCATCACATTGTCCTCGCGAGGATCCAGAACTTGTTGGTTCAACCCTTCCAACTCTCCTCCTTACCTGGGAGTTATCTGAAGCTTCTGTTGAGCATATGTTGTCAGTTTGCATCACAGTTAGCTTGTCTTATGTGCCTCGACCATAGATCTCACAGAACCCTTCACATGGTCAAGCTCAGGACAGCTGTCAATACAGTCTCCATCCATTGGAGGATTCCTGACCTTTGCACCCTCACTGTTGCCCAGGGGAGAATCAGCCAATGTAGTAAGTTTCTGCCTACAGTTATGCACCATTGCTAATCTATACGTAGTCTCTAATTTATCATGGCCATCATTTTGTCAGCCAACCTTGGAGCTTGATGTACACGCAAACATGTCAGTCGTCTCAGTAATAGCTCAATCGCGCCAATGCTTGTTGGAGACTTATCTTCTTCTTTGCCCTCCCTATGTGGCAGTATGAACATCAGACCGCTGTCGGCGTGTCCCTCTCCGCAATGAT
>MU129101.1:35613-113649 GCA_014904985.1 Hydnum rufescens UP504
CAATCTTGGAGGAATGTTGGTACTTGATCACCAGGTGTGTGTAGGATGACTCGTTGAATGTGGAAGAACTGCAATCCCTGGTTCTCAATTGACTTGCCCCCCCTGTAGTGTTTGTGCAACTGGGTACAGATACCTTTCGAGTATGTGGTGGCTTGAAATCTATATGCCAGAAGATGTACATCAGGGGAGCTTGGAGCCTGAGTGTTATCTGTCTTACTATATTTCTTTAAGTCTGTCGATTAAGACAACTCTTTAAACAGCCAGATATCTCCCCATGAGGTTTCGTACTTTCCGAACTTATTTTCAAGGGCCCAGAAGTGAGGGAGAAGGTAATGGGAAGTGACTAGAATGGGAGATTGATGGGGACTGAGCCCCACATTAGCAAACAGATATAAGGCGACTTACTGCTTCAGTTTCATTGTCTGGCAGAGCCCACACCTCGCTGGCATGAACAGTAAGACAGGAAAGGAATGTATAGAGACCTTGGAGGTGTGTCTCCATCAATGATTTCTGTTTCAGGTAGAGGAGTAAGTGGACAGGGTGTGCAGCTGGCACCTGCGATAGGATGAATAGTTCTGTTGTCATTGTCCCTGTTTCGATCAGCAGCAGAAGACAGAAAGGGTGAAAAGGATATGAAAGAAAATAATGTCCAGCACCACACCCACTAAACAGAAAGCAATGACACGAAGTGTAGCCCGACATCTAGCTCGAGGTGTTTGCCTAACACGAGGTGGGTGAGCAGGTGAGAGATCCAAATTTCAAACTGCGCTGATGTCACTTTCTTCCACAAGCCATGTTTACAACCCCCCTGCTGAGGATGCTGTGGTGCCCTCTGGAGCATTGCATCATCCCTGTGAGGGTCAAGAACTAGGTTCTGGTGGTGGAACCCCTTCAATGGTTCAAGATCCCCTGCTGAGGATGCCATGATGCACTCTGGAGCATCACATTGTCCTCGCGAGGATCCAGAACTTGTTGGTTCAACCCTTCCAACTCTCCTCCTTACCTGGGAGTTATCTGAAGCTTCTGTTGAGCATATGTTGTCAGTTTGCATCACAGTTAGCTTGTCTTATGTGCCTCGACCATAGATCTCACAGAACCCTTCACATGGTCAAGCTCAGGACAGCTGTCAAATACTGTCTACCATCCATTGGAGGAATATCCTGACCTTTGCACCCTCACTGTTGCCTCAGGGGAGATATCAGCCAATGTCAGTACGTTTCTGTCTCACTAGTTATTGCACCATTGCTAATCTATACTTAGTCTCTAATTTATCATGGCCGTATTTTTGTCACCAACCTTGGAGCTTGATGTACACCAACAGTTGCCAGTCGTTCCAGTATATCAATCAGCTGCCAAATGCTTGGTTGGAGACTTATCCTTCTTTTGCCTTCTATGAAGGCAGTATGAACGTCAATGGACCCTGGTCCACTGATGCCCTCTCCCAATGATATGCTCTCTGTGGCCCCTCTCAACTTAGTCACCCATCCAACTTTACACGATTTCCTCAAAGATGGAATAAACATCTCCCTTACCTACCTTACGTTTATTGCCACCCGAGTGATCCAAACACCCCTCAACCCCATGACCTAGATCCTATCACTAATTGCTTTTACCTGAAGAAACACTATGTGGATGCTTTGGCCACCTTCGTTGGATCCATGAGCACCACTGCCCAGAGGTGGTATTCCCATATACAGAGAAATGGATTCCATGTCCCTGTTCCTCTCCCATCATGTGAATATCCCAGTGCCAACTTCTGACACCATTTCAAGCACCATGATACCAAAGTGCAAATCATGGCGGATGTGGAGATATTCCTTCAGCATGGTTACTTGTGTTGAGGGTATGCACAATGGTTGATGCAGCCTGGTCAGCCAATTATCGGTATCTAACTAGATATTTCAAGGGTTGCATTTATATGCTCTAACTAGATATCAGACCTGGGGGGCCCCCAGGGGCCCCTGCAATTCAGTCGGGGGGCTGGTCAAGCAGCCCAGGGGCCCCTGGGGCCCCTAGCCATTAGGATTATTTATTTATTTATTGATTATTATTATATACACTAGGCTCACCCAGTGGGGACCCATGCACCCAAGAAGAGCAGCCACAGGCTGCTCTTCTTGCGCACTTGTAGCAAAATGAAAATTCATACCGTAAATGATCACCCCGGGCCTAGCTCACGCGTTCGTATGGGCCCGTTTGCCCATTTGCATGGGGCCCAGTGCACACATCTCGCAGGGGCTTATTCGGGGGGGAGGCTATTTTGTCACCTAAAATAAAAGATGTGTTACTTTAATGTAGTGAAGAGCAAGAAGAGCAGCCCATGGCTGCTCTTCTTGCGCGATTGTAGCTCCAGAAAGAAAGACTTACCTTGAGAGTACCACACACCCGCCGCAGCGGGTGTGGTACTCGCATGTTCGCGGTTTCGTTCACGGGGTTTTGTTTTGTTTGGTGGGTTTGGGGTCGCGGGGCTTCGGGTCACGGGCTTCAGTCGCGGGGTTTCAGGTTGCGGGTTTGGCGTCGGGGGTTCGTGATCTAGAAAATAAGGATGTTAGTTAAACATCAAAGCATCGCAAGAAGAGCAGCTTACGCTGCTCTTCTTGCGCCACAAAAAATGAAAACAAGCTTATCTTAGAGTACCACACACCCGCCGCAGCGGGTGTGTGGCTCCCTATTTTCCTGTGCGGCCCAGTTCGCGGGTTCATGTCGGTCGTCGGTCGTTTCGCGGTTTCATTCATGGGGGCGGGCCTTTGTTCAGCGGGTTTGACATCGCGGACCTCCGTTCGGCGGGTTTGGTGGCGCGGGCCTTCGTTCGGCGGGTTGGGCATCGCGGGTTTCGCTCCGTGGGTTTGGTGTCGTGGGGTTCAAGTTCAATATCTAGAAAAATGAACAGGTTAGTTAAATATTAAAGCATCGCAAGAAGAGCAGCTTACGCTGCTCTTCTTGCACCACAAAAATAAAAAAAAATAAACAATAAACACTTATCTTGAAGTACCACACACCCGCCACAGCGGGTGTGTGGTTCCTGGGGCCACTCGTTGGCTCCACGTCATTTTGTGTGATGGTCCTTCTTCACTCGTGTGCTTTTCGTTTGGCGTGTGGGTTTTGGCGCGCGTTCGTGTCACGGGCTGTCGTTTTGGGGGGGGTCGGGGTTCGTTTGGCGGGGCTCCATTCCGCTCGTTCTTTGTTGGGTGGTTCTTCTCTTCATTTCGTTGGTTGTAGGGCAGGGGATAACCTAGAAAAAATATTTACGTTAGTGAGAAATGAAAACCAGCGCAAAAAGAGCAGCTTTCGCTGCTCTTTTTGCGTGGCTGGATATATTAGAGGGGGGGGGACTCATCTTATAGAGAACCACACACCCGCTGTAGCGGGTGTGGGGTTCGTGCGGCCATTCACCGGGCGCGTTGTCGTCTGTCGTGGTCGCGTTGGTTGTGCTCGTCGCGTTGCTCGTGCTCGTCGTGCTCGTCGCGTTAGTCGTGTTAGTCGCGTTGGTCGCGCTCATCGCGTTTGTCGCGTTTGTCGCGTTGTCGCGGTCTTCCTTCTTGTATTGTTGCTTGGCATGGTCCTGTTTGCGCCCTGGCAGGTTGGGCCCTTGTCGTTTGGCTGATTTTCAACTGGTCCCTAGGACCAGGTCACGATCTATATGAAAGGTATTGTGTTAGTAAACAAGTTCAAAGCAGTGCAAAAAGAGCAGCTTTCGCTGCTCTTTTTGCGCTGTTGTATCTACTATGATAAAAAAAAACTCACCTTGTGACCACACACCTGCATCGGCGGGTGTGTGGTCATCTTTCCTTCTTTGGGTGGTTTTCCTGTTAGGTGGTGGTTGCGAGAAAGAAACACAACTCAACGCCGGCAATTGCCGGCATCCAAAAAGCGCCCAAGTGTCTGGCGCCACGACTACAGTATGAATTAGTAGCAAGTGACTAAATGTAAAATAAATACCATATAATTAACATTTGCCGAAAGGAAATAAAGAGACCATGACAATGAGTCAGAGTTCACTAAGGCATGAAGATTGCAAAGTGGATTGGGCGATTTCTATGGTTCAGAATCGGCTCAAATTTAAATATATTGGTGAGATATATGTACCCTACATGGGGGACCAGGTATATTGGGCAATTCTGGCGTTTTTCAATTTTTCGCGCCTTCAATTCCCTATTTAGGGAATTGAAGGCGTGAAAAATTGAAAAATGCCAGAATCGTCCAATATACCTGGTCCCCCATGTAGGGATTCGCATATACCATCATTATATCTATATTTGGGCCAATTATGACCCATAGAAGTGGCTCAATCCACTCTGCAATTAGGCATATTGTGCCTTATTTGAGCTCTGACTCATTATCGTCGTCTTCTTTGCTTGTTTGGACAAATATGTATTATATAGTATTGATTCTACGTCTATATACTTGTTATTAATATGTATTCTGCTCGTGGCACTACACTTCGGCGCTTTTTAACGACCGGCAATTGCCGGCGTTGAATTGCGCAACTACGCAGCCACACCCAACAAACGGCCCAGAAAGGCACACAACCACACACCCGCTGCTGCGGGTGTGTGGTCCTAAGGTGAGTTTTTGTTTCAGTAGATACAAGGGCGCAAAAAGAGTAGCGAAAGCTACTCTTTTTGCGCCATTTTGAAGTCTTATACTAACGTAGCTTTTATTATTTAGTCGCTGTTCGGGTTTACGAGAACCCGAACGGCAAGAGCCAAACCAGAACCGGCGACAGACCGCCCAATGGGAGGCCCCAGGAACCACACACCTGCTGCGGCGGGTGTGTGGTTCTATATAATGTAAGTTACCTTGTGCACCCCAACGGCGCAAAAAGAGCAGCAAGTGCTGCTCTTTTTGCGCCGGTTATTATTATTTAACTAATACATCTTTTATTCTAGGCTGCCACAAATGAAGATCGGCGAAACGAATCGCCCCCGAAACGATGACCGGCCCCAAAATGAAACCAACGAACGACGCGCCAAACGAAGACACGAGCCGACCCCAAACCCGTAGAACCACACACCCACTATGGCGGGTGTGTGGTTCTATACAAGGTAAGTAACGTTGGGTACCCGCAACGGCGCAAAAAGAGCAGCAAGTGCTGCTCTTTTTGCGCTGGTTATTATTATTTAACTAATACATCTTTTCTTCTAGGCTGCCACAAATGAAGATCGGCGAAACGAATCACCCCCGAAACGATGACCAGCCCCCAAAACCAAACCAACGAACGACGACGCGCCAAACGAAGACACGAGCCGACCCCAAACCCATAGAACCACACACCCGCCATAGCGGGTGTGTGGTTCTATGCAAGGTAAGTAACGCTGGGTACCCGCAACGGCACAAAAAGAGCAGCACCTGCTGCTCTTTTTGCGCTGGTTTAAATTTTTTGACTAATAATGCAGTCTTCTAGGCTATCGTCACCACAAATGAAGGCCCGCGAAGCCACCTCCCCCTCCCCCGAACCGCGGTGCGTCAAATAAGGGACACCGAACCGCACGAACCACACACCCGCGATAGCGGGTGTGTGGTTCTACAAAAGGTAAGTGATATAGTACACCCCCCAACGACGCAAAAAGAGCAGCAAGGGCTGCTCTTTTTGCATTCGTTTTTCGTTTTAATTTTTAACTAACACATCATTTATCATATTATTCTAGGTTTTTGCCCAAGCTGGCCAAACGAACCCCCCACTCGGAAATGACAACGTGACCCGCCAAACGAAACCCAGGAACGGGAACAGACGACGCAATGCGACAGGACCCCAGACGAACCACACACCCGCTTCGGCGGGTGTGTGGTAATTCAGGGTAAGTACGATCGCACAAAAGGAGCAGCGTACGCTGCTCCTTTTGTGTGGCTTTTGTTTTGTTGTTTCTTCTCTTTTACTAACCCATTATTTATTCCTAGGTTTTCTCTGATCCTACAACCCAACCAACCCCCAATCAAGACCTGTGACACCCGCCGAAAAAACACGCGAGAACGGAAACCCGCAAACAAACCACTCGCCCAAACGACGACCAGCCCCCGTACACAAATCCGAACGCGCGACCGTGGTACAAATGAGTACCACACACCCACTTCGGTGGGTGTGTGGTACTACAAGGTTTTTTTTTTAAATTTCTATGCGTACAGCGACGCAAAAGGAGCAGCGCAAGCTGCTCCTTTTGCGTCACTTCGAAATTTTTTTACTAACATACACTATCATTCTAGGAATCAAATCAAGGCTCCCGAAACGACGACCCACCCCAACGGACACCCCCCCATGCGCAAAACCGAGTACAAAGCACGCGACCCGGGCGCAAAATCAGTACCACACCCGCTTTGGCGGGTGTGCAGGTTTTTTTTTAGATTTTTATATGTACAGCGACGCAAAAGGAGCGGCCCAAGCTGCTCCTTTGCGTCACTTCAACTTTTTTTTTACTAATGTACGCTATTATTTTAGGATCCAAATTGAAGCCCCTGAAACGACGACCTGCGACCCGCGACCCGCAACTCGTCCCAACGACCCGCCCAATGGTGAATCACCAAGCCCAGCCCCCTGTACCACACACTCACCCTAGCGGGTGTGTGGTGCTACTCAATCCTTTTTTTTTTAAATTTTGAGGGATGGCACCACACACCCGCCCAAGTGGGTGTGTGGTGCTACTAAGTAGTACTTTTTTTTTCTCTTTGATTTGTATGGACAGTACCACACACCCGCCCTAGTGGGTGTGTGGTGCTACTAAGTAGTTTTAATTTTTTTTTAATTTTGAGGGATAAATCAATAATTAAAATAATGGGACCACTGAACGAAACCCCACCCAGGTTATGTTTAATATATAATAAATAAATAATTATAAATGGAACTATCCCCGATAAGCCCATATGGCCCGCTACATCATAATAAACAATGGTGATTATCCCCAATAAGCCTGTGTAGCCCACTGTTGTCTGAGAATCTCTAAGTCCCAGTCTAAGGTGAGAGGCAGGGGCCCCTGGGGCCCCTTGGGGCCCCTGCCTGAATCACGCAAATCATGTTAGCTGGCCCCAGGGGCCCCAGCATCAAAACCTCTAGTTAGACTATATAAATGCAAGGCTCGTAATATCTAACTAGACCTACATTTGTGGCTGACTGAGTTGGGTTGATGCACAAGTTTGTTGCCTGCCTCTCATGAGAACTCAGGATGCCTTGTCCCCATTTTGGTGTCAATGACAAACTCATTGGTGCTGTTTTCTGCATGAAGGATTTGGAGGACTCCTGTGTCTCTGGAGTCGTCAGAGGATTGGAACAAGATGGGGTGCCTGTGTTTGTGGTGACCATTTTGGAACTGTGGTCCAAGATGGTTTGGGACAGGATACCATGTTTGAAGACACCTTGGTGAAATATGACCAATGTCTCACCAGGACTGGAGCACAACTTCCTTCTTATATCAGTGGAGTATGCAGTCCCCTTTGATCATCCATTTCCTTGGTTCTTGGCCCCCACATATGGCTATCCAGGGTTCTACTACCAATACAGGGATGAGAAATATTATGAAGAGCAGGCTTTTCTCGAAGCATTGGTAGTGGTAGACCCCCAACAAGAGTCCATACCACTATTGACAAAGTCATATGAAGTGGTGGCAAAGTTCTTGGGCCTGGGGCCCTTTTTCTGTGCTCGAAATCCTCCCATCTCTGTCTTCCTGCTTACGAATCCCAATGCACCTGGTGTGCTGGAATCAGCTCAGATTAACCCTCCTTTAGACCCATTACTCACCACCTTGGCTCTTGGTGAGCTTACGGCTTATCATCTTTATTCAGCTCCACCCCAGATGGTTTTGGATAATGCAAGTGACTTTCAAGCTTTTCTGTACATTTGAACCTAATACCTTTCTCCTGGCTTAGGTCCAGAGCATGGCTTGTAGGAAGTATGGGCAGAGGCCACAGCCTCCACACCTCCCTTCCGAAGGAGGTTTCATCATGTTTCAAGATGGCACTCTGGTCAATGATGATGCAATCAACTCGTATATCAATGTCCTGAAGATGTTCTACCATCCATGTCTTCAACACCTTTTTCTTTTCATGCTTACTTGATGGTTTCGACAAAGTGGCAACATGGCACAAGGATCTTTGTCATCCTGTGTTTACACACATGGGGTGAATTATCGTACCAATCCATCTCAAATGCCAGAGTCACTGGGCAACCATTTCTATTGACTTTAAGAGACATATTGTCATGTACATGGACTCAATATTTCTGCCTTCCACCTTTGAATTTGTTACAGAGATCATGCGGAAATACTTAGCAGACCTCACTGCACTCAAGACATGTTCATTTGACCTTGAGGCATGGACTTTCATTGGGTCTAAGGATACTGTTCATCAGGTCTTCCATTGTTGGTTCTTTTCTGACTATGATTCCCTAGTCTCCACAGCAGACAGGAACTGTGGATTGTGGTGTTTTTTTAATTGCAAACATCTGCAACTGCACTGGGATTCAGCCTTGGAAGGTTCTTCACCCACCTGAGGTGCCTTCAGCGAGGCTTCAGTTTATGGTCGATGTGGTTTAGGGAGTTATCAATTATCCCCAGGGATATGACCATGCATTACAGTCAATTTTCCCGTCACACAGCCCTCCAGCTTTCATCCTCCCCAATGAGCCTGATTACGTCCATGTCCCCTGTCCCACTCTCCCCTGTCCTGTCCCCAAGATCATGCCTGCTCCCATGCCTGCTGTTGCCACTGTTACCCCTTCCAGACATAATGAACAACCATCCCCCCAACAGCATTCATGGGGTGATATCACAGAGAACGAAGGGTGTGATTTAATTTGGAATGCTGCTGCGGGTGATGTTGCATCATACCAGAGGATCATGGTTGTCCTTGATCACCATGTAAGGGTGAAGAACAAAGATGCAACACCTTTAGCTCGGTATCTCAGGGCAGGCTGGTCAGCCATATTTGATACCTACTGATAGGTATCAAATTTGTGACACTTTTTGGTACCTAAGTAGGTCCAATTGTGATGGGGTGCCATATGGGTACCAATTGATAATTCAATATCAGGGAATCAGCCCAAATGGGGCCCCAATTGGGCCCATATACCCCAATGTGGTGCCATGGGGCCCCAATGTGGCTCCAAAATGAACCCCTTCATAGTTCCATACCACTGAGGCAGTGATCCACATTTATTTTTAATTATGTAATACCCAAATGTGGAAAATGCGGAAAATGTGGAAAATAAATCAAGTATATCCACAGTGTACCCAAGCCATCCAGCCCAATCCAGACCCATGACCAGGGGGGGATGGCCCAAATGGGTAGGGGGACCCTCAGATGACCCTGCTGATCAAAAAGACCCCAGACTTCCAAATGCAGTTAAGCCTTAAACAAGCAATTACCATATATGAGTATATTTTTACATCTGGAAATTCTGGAAATGTCTGCAATGGAACCACTTTATTTATTTATTTAAAAATTCAATCAAAACAAAAAGCATACCATACACCCTAGTGCAGTACTATTCATAAAAATCAAAAAAAAAAAAGTACTTGGCAGCACCACACTCTCACCCTAGCAGGTTTATGGCAGGAGTAGCCATAAGATTTTTACAGAAAATTGGTGTCAAGATTCATGCTAAGACTGGGAGCTTCATATCCAGCCCACAACTATACCAGCAAGTAATGGGGGGATCAACTAGGGCAGGATCAAACCACACTGTGAGCAGAAGCACAGGGATATATTTGGTTGGGGGTATCAGGATGGCTCCCAGCAAGCCTGGGAATGCCTGTGAATGGGTCAGGGGCTGTGTGGGCTTATTGGCAATAATGACTATTATTTATATTTATTCACTTCTCATTATTGGATAATCCTATTTGACACCCCTGGCATTGGATTTCCAGCTAACACCCCCCTTTCACTTGAATCTGAAAGTTTGGGAAGGGGGTGGTGCAGGCTGTTGACACCCCCCTTCCTTCAGACTGGATACTAACATACAGGCAGTGTGCTATGGGTGCAGGAGCATGTGAACAATAAGAACTGTAGGTACAATAGATCTTCCACATGCATAGGAGTCAGTATTAATCCAGATCTGTATTGTCAAGTGATGGGCACTTAAAACAAAATCAGGCACTGAGCAGTCACATATGATGAAGAACCAGATCTGGCCACTATTTAACACAGGTGTTCATTAGCTTTCAGTGGACCCAAGCCTTCTATTACAAGTCCAGAGAGTTTCCTGAAATGGCTATCAATGAGGGGACCAAACCCAATGTTGAGATGATATTCAATAGAAAGCTATGCACCCTGATCATAGTCTGGTTCTCAAAATTCAACTAAATCATCCATGCAAAACTCTGAGGGGTACTTTCGGATGCAAAACACCCCAGGGGGTGTTAGTTGGAAACACAATGCCAAGGATCCACATACTCCATATAATTATTCATTGGTTATTATTTAGAATGTACTATCATACATATGTATCTAGCTATCCTCTGCCTCACTGCCCGGGGTTACGTGTTTTCGTTCGGCGTAGTCACATGGTTTCAGTCTCTTTGCTTGATGGTGTGTGCGGGTTTCAGGGGGTGGTTGGAGTGGGTTCTGGGTTAAGATGAAAATAAACATTAGTGAAAAAAGAAAAAAAAGAGAAGAAAAGCCGGGTAAAAGGAGCAGCAGGCGCTACTGTACTCATCATAAGTCTATGAAAGTGTCACATAACGCTCTGGGGGGTCTGTGTTAGAATCCATAACAACAGCATCACATTTGAGGGGGGGCTTTCATAGCTAAAAAATCCGGCATAACGCCTTGAAAATTGACTGGAGGTAGTGGAATAGGATTAAAAGGGCTCTGGAGTCATCCAGGGTACCCAGAACAGCGAAAACTGTGGACTAGTGCAAAATTGAGTCGAATGAGTCGAAAAATTATAATTTTGGGCAGTGAACAAATTTTATTGGTAGCCTAGTCATCAATAACGAAAACTTGACCAGCCAACCCTGGAAGGACGTCAATTTCAGGGGTTTGGTATCGGCTCGATCGCACTCATGCCCGCATTGAGGTGGAATTGTCATTGTTGTCACCACCGTATTTGAATCTATTGATCAATTTGCCAGATTGTGGATTGGACTGGGATTGCAGACCCTTGTCATTGATCTCTGACTTAACATGGCCTCGTGGCAATAGACTGGGGTAAGTATACTTGGTTTATGGACGTATTACGTGATCGGGTCTCACCGTCATTTAATTCTCCAGTGACAGACTGGTCTTCCCCCCCAGGATCGGTTTCGCCCTCTGCATCCTTGTCAGAGCATCTTCAAAGCACAGTGGGTTCTATGAGTGACAAAAATTGGTGGATACAAGTACTAAAGCCGCAATATTGCCACCTGTCTGTCACCTTTGTTACTGCCAGATTTTTAGTGTCACACGTCACAGAGGACCCCGTTGTTTCGTTAGCGAACGTGAACGTCACGTCATGCCAAAATCACTTTCATAGACTTATGATGAGTACAGTACTCCTTTTGCATGGTGGTACATGTAGTATAAAATACTTACCTTGAAAATCACCACACACCCACCGTGGCAGGTGTGTGGTGCATGGGTTTCCCGCATCTTCAAGTTGTTCGCTTCGCAGGTTATTTGTGCAGGATTCCTTTGGCACGTGCTTATTGGGTGGGCCAGGTTGTCATTCGCATGGGTTGATGTGTAGTGGGAGGGAAGGGGTCATGTGGCGGGCTTTCAGAGTGTGGTTCAGGGGATAACCTAGAATAGAAGATAACATTAGTTAAAAATTAAAACTGGCACAAAAAGAGCAGCCTTTTGCTGCTCTTTTTGCACCGTTGGGTACACAAACGTACTCACCTTATAAAGAACCACACACCCGCTGCAGTGGGTGTGTGGTTCATTTAGTTTCTCGTGCGGTGGGGTCTTGCTCAGTGGGGTCTTGCTTGGTGGATTCTCATGTGGTGGGGTCCCATTTGGCAGGTGGTTGTTTGGCCGGTGTTCGTTTGGCTGATCGTTGTCTGGGAGGGGAGGGGGGCTTGTTGGGTGGGTCTTTGTTGGTGTCTCTTGCTGCAAGTTGTTATTGGTGGGTCCTGGTTCAGGCAATGTCCTAGAATAATTCATAGTATTAGTTAAAATTGAAACCAGTGCAAAAAGAGCAGCATTTGCTGCTCTTTTTGTGCTGTTGGGGTAGATATGTTACGTACTTTATATAGAACCGCACACCCACTTCGATGGGGGTGCGGTTCACATGGCCAGTCAATCCCCGTGTTCTCGTTGTTTATCATGTGTTCGTTTGGCATGTTTTCAGTTGGCGTATAGCCATTGGGGCACTCACTGTCTGGGCCCTTGTTGTTTGGCCACTTTTCATCTGCTGCCTTGGAGTAGGCCATGATCTAAAGTAATAAAAGATATGTTAGTAAAAAAATATTCAAAGCAGCACAAAAAGAGCAGCTTTCACTGCTCTTTTTGTGCCATTGTAGCTACTACGATTTAAAAAAAAACTTACCTAGTGACCACACCCACAGTGGCGGGGTGTGGTCATCACTTTCCTTGTCTAGGCGGTGTTGGAGGGATAAATCCCTACACCATAGAAATCCTCATCCGAGGCCATTTTCCCTACAAATGAATCAATTATATGTCACCGTGCTCATTTAATTTTATTGCCATTCGTTTATTCAAGAAATCAATTGGATTCCTACCCCTTTCCAACCCATAATATCGCCTCATTCCTTTACCATGTCTACCAGTCAATTTATTGACTATCCGTCGGACTTCAACAGTCCTCATCAAAAAGGGGCAGTTTATGCCCTACTTCAAGTCCATTTTCTTTGGACAAGGCAATTCAACTTGCCATCTTTCTTCAAGTCTGGATGACTTGCCTGCTCTTCCAAGCCATCCTATTGCCTTAAGGGCAATGAATTGTGATTATGTAACGACGCGGACCGGGCCTAGTTCCAATTCTGGACTCGCGGATCCATCACATGATCCAGATAGGGGCTGCACTACTCTGAAGGAGTATTTTTCGAATTTCTCCGTCATTTTTGATCGGATCGACTCGAAACGACCGCGCCCAGAAAGATACGAGTCGTACCTATCGAACGGTACCAAACACGAAACGAACGGATCAAAAATGCGGTCCCTGTAACAATATCTTGCCATGATTCATACTCTGAAGGAGTATTTTTCGAATTTATCTGTCAGTTTTGATCGGATCGACTCGAAACGACCATGCCCTAAAAGCTGTTGAAAATGCGCATCGAACGGTACCAAGGGCAAAACGAGCGGACGCGAACTCCATTTTTCACAAGACAACTCCCTCCCCATGACTCCCCTTTGCTCCACCATTCAAAATAGCGAATTACTTCCGGCCCTCTTATGTCCGATGGAGAAGACCCTCAGGGCGACCTATTCCACTTTTCCTTAAGGGAACTTGTCCAGGTTTGAAGGAGGAATAGCATGTAATGTGTCAATCTCCCCTTTTATCTTGAAATTGGAATATCTCCATCAGTTTTGAATATTTTAACTTGATTTCTTTTTCTCTGTGTGTCCCTTAAGTCCGACGTTTTCACTTTCTATTGAGTCGAAGTCTGGATTGTATATTAGGTGCAGCTAGCACACAAATTCATTAGTTCTCCCCCTCCCTCCAGTTTGAAGCTCCTTGAACAGCTGCTGGTCCCTGGGTGATTTCTCACTACAAAAAGCGAATTCTAACTACACTTTGACTAAGGTCTCAAGAAGAGATTCTTAGGGTGTGGTAATTTGACTGAAAGACACATTCTCACTTAATTGCTTGGGCTTTGTTGGCTCACTGCAATTTCCCCTGTTCAAAAGACCTTCCCCCACTCGAACCTGAACATCCAGATTAGATCTGTGATCCCCTCTTTCGTCCCCGGCTCAACATCGTGGACAGTAGTTGGATTGGTTCAATAACCAACCTGCTTACAGCGGTTGCCTTGTTGGGTGGTGGTGGTGGTGTAGTTGCGAGAATGAACACGTCTCAACACCGGCAATTGCCAGTATCGAGTCACGTTCCATCTTGCAACTACACCACCACCACCACCCAACAGCCTAGAAAAGGAAAGTGATGACCACACACCTGCCACTGCAGGTGTGTGGTCACTAGGTAAGTTTTTTTTTTTAATCGTAGTTAGCTACAACAGCGCAAAAAGAGCAGTGAAAGCTGCTCTTTTTGTGCTGCTTTGAATATTTTTTTACTAACATATCTTTTATTACTTTAGATCATGGCCTGCTCCAAGGCAGTGGACGAAAAGCAGCCAAACGACAAGGGTCTGACCAGTCAGGACCCAAACAGCAACATGCCAGCCAACAACAACTGCGACAACACGACCAACGTGTGCCCAGTAAGTGGCTGCATGAACCACACACCTGCTATGGTGGGTGTGTGATTTTATATAAGGTGAGCCCCCCCCCCAATACGGCCGGTTTTAATTTTTAACTAATGTAATGTTTTTATTCTATGTCCTGAAGGTGACAATCCACCGAACAAGAACCCGGGGATATGCCAAATGACCCACCCCCCTTCCCATACAACATGACAAAGAAAAACATGACCAACGTGATCAAGACAAGCACGACAGACGACAACGTGCCCAGCAAACAGCTGCATGAATCACACACCCACTACGGTGGGTGTGTGGTTCTATATAAGATGAGTCCCCCTAATATATACAGCCCTGCAAAAAGAGCAGCGAAAGCTGCTCTTTTTGCACTGGTTTTAATTCTTAACTACAGTCATCCATCATTCCTTGCATCAGAAGTTGTAGATCATGAATAACATCTTCCTAAAGCATCTTGGGGGGTCTCTATTATCCGGGATGTGTACTGTAGATACTTAACATTCCTTATCCTGGCCTACAGCTCAATCCATCATTGAGATCACAAGAAATTGAGAGTTTAGTGAAACTGGTAGTATTTCGGATGCATCGGTCCTTGCATCAACCGATCAGACAACCTAGGAACTGTCTTCTTCATCACTCTCTGAAGATTCATCATCCACTGTAGCACCTAGCCATGATACAATCCTCAGATTCTCAAAGGTTCTGAATGCTGGAATTGGGGATGGGTGAGCTCTAACGCTCATTGCTTAGTCAGCATATGGTTTCTCGGGATGTACTGAAGTTCCCTCAAGTGTTTGCTTGAGCTCTGATCAAATGCCCTATCTTTCCTCTTGTTGTGCAAATCTAAGTGGTTCCACACCAATTCTTCAACATTGAACCCAAACTTAAGTGCTCAGATGAGATAGAGGCTAATCAGTCACTTACCCTGCATGAAATTTCACCAAAACTAGTGTAATTATGCCCTATCTCATCACACACACATCCAATTTGCACCAAAGTTTGTATACAGCATGTCTATACATTTACAAATTGTTAAAAGAAGACCTCATAGGAAATGGAGCAAAATTGGGGAAGATATGATTACTGATGCAAGGAACAGTGTGATGCAAGGAATGATGGATGGAATTGGACTTGTAATAATAATCTTTATTCATATTTGTCCTGAAAGGTTAAAACCCTGCTGGGAAATTAAAACCGGAAATTTACGCCAGATTGACCCAAACCCCTTCCATAAAACACCATTGACAAAGAAAAAAAATGACCCCAATGGCCAAGCACGATGGGAAACAACCGTGAATGGGCCGCACCCCAACCAACCACCTGCTACGGGGGTGTGGGGTCTATGAAGTTTTTTTTTTTTCAGGCCCCATATATTTTTAACAAAAACCGCACCAAAAAGAGCAGTTGAAAAGCTGGCTTCTTTTTTGCCCCCACTGGGTTTTTAATTTTTTAAAAATAATGTACTTTTAATTTCTTGTTCTGAGGTGAACCTTGCTTGAATGAGAACCAGGGGTTTTAACCCCAAAAAACCACCCCCCCTTTTTTTCCCCATACTGTCAAACCCAAAAGCAAACGGACAACCTGGGCCCAAACTCAGTTGGAAACATGCAGATGGACAAAAAACCCGTGAAAATGGATTAAACAAAAAAACGAAGGGGAAAAGCCCCTGCACACCAACCTGGCCTTAAGGGGCGGTTGTTGTGGGTGATTTAGTTAAGGTTTTTCTTTTTTCACTTAAATGTTGTTATCCAAAAAAAACCCAAGAAACCCCATGGCCAACCACCCCCACTTGGACTTTTTTTGGAAACCTTTTCAAAACCATGAACAACAACCGAAGGTCCCACCAACAAACCAAGGCAAACGAAAAATACGAAAAAAACCCCCACCCCAACAAAAACATTGGACCCAAACTGGTGAACAAATTTTGGGCCCCAACAACCCACTCCAAAGGGGTTTGTATTGTAAGTTTTTTTTTTCAATTGAGTAGATAGAAGGGTCAGACAGAAGGAGCAAAAAGCTCTGGTGCTTTCTTTTTTCTGCTTTTTTGGCTTACTGTGGGTAAAAGCCAATTCGGCTTGCCAGGATGATGTATATAATTATGGGATTAAATATAAAAAAAATTAAAATAAGTAATTAAAAAAAATGGGCAATTTGGTAATTGAGCTCCTTTTGGGTTGTGTCCCCAATAAACCCCAAAATTGGGCCCCAATCCGGCAAATCCAAGCCAACAAACAAAGTGGACTGGGGCCCCAATATTGTCTGTACCTACTTAGGTACCAAAATCTTGCCCCAAAAATTTAGGATTTAAACCTAAAAAAGGGGGTCAACATTATGGCTGTTCAAAAGTGTTCTCAGGGGCAATGGAGGTAAAGCACTAGGGTGTCTATGATTCAGGATTGATTGGGAAAGAAGGCCATTTTTTTCCCGTAATTTTGTGGGACAAATTTTTCCATTTCTTCAAAACCTGGATTGAATTCATTCATGCTCATTGGTGAGGGTTGGTTTTCTCATCAACACATTCGGGGATTTTCATTCTTGCCCCCCCCTATAGGGTCCTTTGCGAGGATGCGGATTTTAAATTCCAGTGAATCGGAGTGGTTGTTTTCATTCAAAGTTCATTCCTCACAATTCTAATGGAGGGTTCCAGTGGTTGGCCAAAGGAGCCCCAATCCCCCCAAACCCAACATGAAGATGAAACTTTTGCTTGCCATCTCTGTTGATTTTGATGTGGCCATGCAAACTTCTTTCTGGCCACCTCCATGAATTGCCCTCCTGTCATTGCCTTCCCCTTGTTTCTCCCCACCATTGTTCCCTTCCCTTTTGCCCTGCTTTGCCGCCATTTTTTTCTTCCCTCGTTTTCTGTTTGGCTTTTCTCCCGTCATTCAACCCCCACTGGCTTGCTGTCATCCCTCTTCCCAATCATTTGTTCACCCCATCGCCATTGCCCCACTCTCCGCTTGGCCTTCCCTTCTTGCCATTGGTTTTCTTTGGGCCTGTTGTCGCCTTTCTTTTCCTGGCCGTCACCTTCCTTGCTTTGTGGTTCCCTCCCACCCAAATTCCAAAACTCCCTTCTGCAGGTCAACCCTGCTGCTTAACCCCTTCTTCTCATTTGTTCCCTTCTTGCCCATTTGTCCCTCCTGCATTTCCTTTTTTCTGCCAATTCCTCTGTGGTGGACCTCCGCAATTCAGCCTTTTCCTTAGCCTTTTTTTCACCCCTGCCCAACTTGTGTGCATTTGTCCTTTCTCCCCCATTGTTTCCCCCCTTGCCCTTTGCCCCTCTCCTTCTAACACCATTTAACCCTTTTCTTTCCTGTTTGGCTGGGGCCCTTCCCTTGCTGCAAGTCTTGCTTATTCTTGTCTTAAGGAACTTTGTATTGTTTTAAACCAATTTTCAAAAAACAAAAAATTTCAGGTTGATGGAATTCT
Organism: Hydnum rufescens UP504; assembly: GCA_014904985.1. Lineage (NCBI taxonomy): Eukaryota > Fungi > Basidiomycota > Agaricomycetes > Cantharellales > Hydnaceae > Hydnum > Hydnum rufescens. The sequence continues at coordinate 53,343 of MU129101.1, forward strand.
TTGAGGGCCAAGATGCTTCTTTCCCCCTTAACGAAGCAAAGAAAGACCTTGGCGGAAAGGGGAATTTTGTTCAATGGGCACATTGGCAACGAGTCACTCTCATGTTAACAAAAAGCAGTTGAAGAAACAAGGATGAATTGTGTACAGGATGTCCATCTATTTTAAGGACTACATGCTGGCACAAGAAGTCTTGGAGAGCACTTGGGCAAGAGCCAAGGCCCAGAATTATTTGGGTGTTGAAGTTGATAATGCTCCCCAGCATTGACTATACTCAAATTGGGTGTCAGGCCATGGACTTGTATTATGCCTCTGTGGTGTATGATCGAGCACGATCATCGGAAGAATGAGATGCCTTACTTGCAGTTGCACCCCATATTCACATCAATTCAGCACAGATGGGTCCCCAATTCCTTGAACACAACCTCTACCCCATCCCTCCCCAACTGGTGTCTCTAGTCCACACAAAATGGCAGCTGTGTTCATTCACCATGCAGGGTTTTTGAGCTTTGTGTTGCCCTCCAAGAACAGAGTGATGGTAGCCACCCTGTCAGTTCATGCTTCGACGTTTTACGATGTTGCTTCATGCTGTCTGGGAAAGAAAAGCCTGGGACATTTTGTGAGCAGACTCTCTCCCTCACATGTGACTCTTTGCAATGAGCTGGTATGAGTTCTTGGCTGGTTTGGATACATTGAAGAGTTCAGAGTGTGGGAGACTTTCGGGATTAGATCCAACATGAAATGGCATCTGGTGCTCAAAATCCCCTAACATTATGTATTTTTATCCCATTATAATTGCATTGTTTGTTTGGTCGCATTGGCAGAATCTGAGGTGTTTGAACTAGACAGCTTTGTCGTTTTTGGGGTCTCTCCAGTCCATCTTAATCAACTTCAAGCTAGATGTCAGGCTGCACTTCATGTTGCAGCTTTTCATTGGCAGGAGTTGTTATTTGGTCTCATCCTATTGCTCACCAGGTCACGGTTTTTCCATTGCTTTTCACATGTGGTCTCTCCAATCCATCTTAATCAACTTCAGGCTAGATGTCGGGCTACACTTTGTGTCATGGCTTTCCATTGGCAGGAGTTGCTATTTGATCTCACCCTATTGCTCATCAGGTCCACAAATTCTCCATCATTTTTTTTATGTGTTTTCATGATCTCCCCAATCCATCTCAGTCAACTTCGAGCTATATGTCAGGCTACACTCTGTGTTGTGGCTTTCCGTTAGCAGGAGTTTTTATTCAATCTCGCTCCATTGCTCATGAAGTCGTGCAGTTTTCCATTGGTCTTCATGCATTTTTGCAGTCTCTCCAGTCCATCTCAATCAACTTCGAGCTACACTTCATGTCATGGCTTTCTGTCACAGGAGTTCTCACTTGTAACAATAGCATTATTCTCCGTTCGTGCATCTATTTTCATTGTCTGTGGAGTAAAGCTGACAGGATATGCTCTGCTAGATCCTCCCATCAATATCTTGTGCATCATATGGCTCATGTGCAACAAGGATCAGAGCAACCTGTGGCGCCATGCCTTTCTGGTTCACATCGTCTTGTGCCTGAGGTGGTCATTCACCTCAGCCATCCTCCCACCCCATCCTCCCGCACCCTGTCCTCCCACACCCCGTCCTCCCACACCCCATCCTCCCACACTCCCTCCTGTGTCTATGCCTATGCCAACTCGGTCTTCTTGTAATACCCCATGCTGATCAGTCACTGCAGTCGAACCTTCCAAGGGCAGACTCTCAGGTTTCAAAATACCTGACATCCAAACTAAAGTCCACAATGGCTTGTACCAAAGTGAGGTCCAAGGCTGGGGAGAAAGATCCAACAGCCTCAAAGTTTGCAGTGCATGGAGTGACTTCCGGGAGGGATAAGGTTGGATATTCTCGAAATGGGTCTCCAAGTCTTTCCTCAACCAGCCATGACATTCATTCCTCCCTTCCCATTCTGAGTCTCCACCCATCTAAACCCATCATGGACTCAGCTTCTAACCCCCTCCAACCTCCTCTCACTGAATCTAAAAATGCTGCGACGTCAATCTCAGCTTGAAATTCTAGCAATCAATCGACTTCAATATCACAGTCAACCTCAAAATCTGCCCTGCCTTCCCTGGAACATACCAAGGATTGTGGGGTTGATGTTGAGGACTTGCAGACGTTCTGGGGTGACAATTATATCATGGCAAATGCAATGTTAGGCATTGAGAGCTCAGGATCTGATGCTGATGCTGATTGGGTCCCCGCAATATCTACTGGTGGCAAGGACCTAAGCAATGGAGAACACTTCAGTGATGCCAATAGTGCCAAAGATGTTCATGTGCGATCTATGGGCAAAGAGCCCAGCCCTGTGTGCTCAGTTGCCAAGAAGGCCTCATGGACACGGAGGTAGATTCTCACAAGCTCAGTTGGATGAGGTTGAAAAGCATACTGAACTGTTCTGGGGTGTGATGGCTAGCTTGGCCAAGTTGTGGGGCTGTCATATTTCAACACTATATCAAGTGGCTAAAGTGGCACGAGCTCTGAAGAAGCATCAACAACCAAATGCTTGGAATTCATTTCAACACCAACAAAAGAAGTTGAAGAAGACCCCCTCTGGTCTTGGTGTGTAGGTTTAATATTTGTCACTCTACTCATTTTCTGATGCCTTATATAGGAAAAGGAGGTGCAATCGTATGTCAACCCCTTCAGCCAACATATGTCAAGCTGTGTGATGAGCTTGGGGGGCCCAGTTCTGAGGCCTAGCATGAGCATCACAATACCCTGATAGATGATCTCAGTACAGAGAAAGCATCTGATACAGCTCATATTGCCATGTCTGGAGGTGATGTGGCCCATCAGATGGCCTTATCCTGATCAAAAATTGATAGTGAGGTATGTACTATTCTACATATTTATTCATTCTGTGCTACATGGGCTAACATGCTGATGTCTAGGGACAGGCACTTTGTCAGATTGGGGTTCATCTCATGTACCTGATGGTGTCGGACCTTGCCTCCTCAACAGCAGCACATGGCCAGAACTTGATTAACTTCAACAGCGAGGAACTAAGGGCATGGGTGGACCATGAATGGAATTCTTGTGACACTCCTGAAATGAAGAAACCCCTTGCCTCACTGTATACATATATTCTAGAGCGAAAGGGGGTGGCTGAAGATGTCAGGGTTTGTCCCTTACTCCGGTCCACTCCGGTCCACTCCGGTCCACTCTGGTCCTTGTCCAGGTTTGTCCTTACTCCAGTCCACTCCAGTCCACTCCGGATCACTCTGGTCCTTGTCCACCCACCTCCAGTCCAGTTCTCTGCTTAGTTCCTTCACCCAAGTCCACTTTGCTTCTGGCTTGATTCCAGTTTGACTCCAATCCAACCCTATCTTGGTTTCATTTCCCTTTCATTTCCCATTGCTTCCGGTTTGTCCCCTGGCCGAGTTCCTGTTCCTGTCCCTGTCCCCCTTGTAACCACCCACAGTTTAACAATCACTCCCCCGTAGTATAGTCATCATGTATAAGTAGTCCAAGAGCAAGGTCCAGAGACCCCAGCTTTGGTCTCTCAGGATTTCTGCTGTTACTCCAGACTACAGGTCAGCCTTCATGTATTCCGTATTCATATTACATAATCTCAGGATTTCCACTGTTACTCCGGACTACAGCTCTGAGTATTATCCAGTCGACTCCACGAGCTTAAGGACTGCCATGCTCATTTCCGCCTAGTCCCTTCTGGCTGCTGGACCGCTCCTCCAACACCCCTAACCTCCTTATCTCATTCTTGCCCGGATTCTTTCAGACTTAGCTGGACTTACACTGGACTTAGCCAGAATTATTTGTGTTTACATTTGTTTGGTGCCCTTGTCACAGCATGGCCCTGACAGAAGACCTTGTTAAATTCTGCAAGGATCAGGATGAGGCTACTCATGCTAAGGAGATGAAGGATCAGTACACCTTATGGAAGGCCATCTCAGCAGATTTACTAAGGATGCTTCGTATGTATCCTTTGAAAGATCCACTGTTGAGATTTCTCATGAACCTACCTCATGTCTCAGGATCACTGCAATTGGACTACAAGACTATGCCCTGGTCATCGATTGTTCAGAAAATGAGGTCATCATGAATCTGCTGTGTCTGTTGGCCAGATGTTGAGGGTATCCCTTTGCTTGGCACATTTGGTTCGGATGACCTCAAGACACATCATTGGCGACTGCTTTATGATGTGATATGCTCTACTGATGTGTTCACAACTCTCCGTTTTGAATGAATTGGTGACTATGGTATGTCCTACCATTATAGTATTCTTGGATTTGATTACTGAATGGTTTTTTGGTAGACCTGGGTGATGATGATATCCTAGTCACCAGGATGAACAATGTGCCATTGCTCACTGTGCAGCAGGCAGAAGGCCTCCAAAAGGGGAAGAAGTGTAAGATAGTGGAGGCCGAGGTTACCAATGAGCATGCCAACAAAGGGTCTGGGTCAAAGGTTCTGTGAGTGCTTCTGCCTTCTGTTTCCGGCAGGCCGAAGCCAGCAAAGAGGAAAGGGAAAGGGAGACTAACCCCAAAGTCCCTCCCTTACATTGATGATGCCTCTGATGTGCTGGTGACACCTACAATTTCAGTCCATGAACCTGAACCATCTCTATCAAACTTGTCTTTGCCTGAGACAATGCCAATTCCTACAGCCTTGCCAACTCCTCCAACAGACACAGGAGTTAATCCTTTCAGCTCAAAACCTGGCTCAAAACCATCATATTTTCCATCATCTCTTCTTCCACCTTTGTCCACTCTTCCACCTTCAACCAGTCTTCCACCTTTGACCACTCCTCCACCCTCGTCCACTCTGCCTCTGTCATCTACACTCCTCCCATCATCAACTTTTCTGCCATTGTCTACTTTTCTGCCATCTACTTTTCCCCCATCATCTACTTTTCCACCATTGTCCACTTTTCCATCGTTATCAACTTTTCCATTGTCATCAACTTTTCCATTGTCATCAACTTTTCTGTCATCAACTTGTCTGCCATTGTCAACTTTTCCTCCACCCTCAATGCTTGCTCTGGGTGAAACTCAACTATTTGACTGGGATGATGTCATTCAGACTATATGCACTCAATCTTCATACCAGGGTTCAGTCAGTTAGCCACTACAACTGCTACCTTGGGATGACCTGGTCTTGATTGACTGCATGATAAACTTAATAAATAGATCCTCTTATAATCTGGTTTGTATATAATGATAGCAATCCCTATATATATGCTTAGGCCAAAGTCTCCATTGGGGCCCCTTGAGAAGTAGGCCTACTTAGATTCAAAGGGCAATGGACCAAAGAATGGTTTGAAAGAGCAGTGTTAAGCCTATATATGGCTTTATATCCATCAAGGTGCTGAAATACAAAGGTCACTGAAAACACCCCTTGGGGCCCCAATGATCCAAAGCCTGCTTAGGCCCAAATAGTGCCATGTTTTTGGGCCTAACTAGGGCTGATTTTGTGGCTGACCAAGGTGATATTATGTAATATGGTGATTATGTGATTTTGAAATAAAATGATTGTGTAATATTCAAAAATCATCATGTAATATTTAAAATGAAATGATTATGTAATACTGCCAATATAATGATTATGTAATATTACCATATTTGGTAGCTTATGTCACATCTCCACATATAATATTGCTACATATGGCAGCTTATGTAATTCCTTCAGCAGATTTTTCTCCAGTACCCAAAGAAGATATCTAGTCATATGAGAACACAGTGGGACTGTTGAGCAAGCCAGGAGTCGTTGCTTAAGGCTAAATTTTTGGTTCCAAAAGTCCTAGGTGTTGAAGATTGGACCGCCCAAGCAGTTCCCCTGATCAGATATGCTTTATTTTTTGTAGAACAGTCCAGGAAGACCTAAGGATGATTTTTTCTATAAGAAACAAGCCCCAGAAATGTGCTGGAAAACATTTATTGAGAGGTCTATCACAATGAAACAGAAACCAGTTTTCCAATTTCGGCAATGGCACTGGAATTGCTTTTCAATCAGGCCACATTCATATTGCACCCTGCTGCTTCTTGGACTTAATTCTGCTTACTCCTTATGGCTCAAGCAAAATCAGACAAGGAACATGCCCATATCAAGTCAGAAAAAAAGGCTGAACTCTACAAGTGTGCTGTCACTGACTATTGGGTGTCACATGCTGGTTTCCCCAAGGCTATACATCCTCAAAGCCTTCATGATATTCTCAATTGGCCCCAGTATGCAGGCCTCAGTATCAGTACACTCTCTCACAGGATCAATGGAAAACAGGATATACATGAGTTCAATGCCTCCAAATGCCACTTCACTGATGAAGAGGCCAATATTCTTATTGACCATGCCTTACAAGAGGCAGAGCACAGCTTTCCTTTCACCCACCAGTCCCTGTATGAAAATGGACACAAGATCCTCAAGTGCAAGTGCAAAATCCAAGACACACCATTCAAGCCCTTGGGGAAGAATTGGACAAGTAACTTCCTGGGCAGATATCGACACCATATATCAACCTATTGGAGCACATCATTGCATGAGAGCCGAGGGTGTGTGGTGAACACACATACAAAGGGTGGTTGGTTCAAACTCTTAAGGCAGGCCTTGGATGGGGAGTTCAGCAAGGGTGTGCCAATTGACCCAGAGAATGTCAGTGGCTTTGACAAGACTGAATTTATTCCTTCACTTGGAACCACACACTGCGTAATTGGACAGATTGGCAAAAAGAGTCAGTACAAAATTGTGACAGGAAATTGTGAAACCATTACTGCAATGTGCACCATAATGGCCAATGGTACAAGTCTGAGACCAACTGTCATCTTCAAGGGATCATTACTTCAGACATGGTGGAAGTCCTCAAACCCAGACCACAATATAACTGGTGCCAAGTACGCTGTATTGGCTTTCACTATAAATAACAAAAATACTCATAAGGTGCAGTATTGCTATGTCTGAGAAAGGGTGGACAGATGGTGACATCAGACTTGCATGCACCTTGGACAGCCGTATGTGACCCCCTTGTTAGGTATCTATTTTGGGGCATGATTTGGTACCTAAGTAGGTACCAGACACTATTGGGGCCCCAGTCCCCCCACTTTGGTTGTGGCTTGAGTGCCCAATTGGGGTCTTATTGGGACCCAACCAAGGAGCTCATACCCAAATCCACATTTATTACTATTATTATTTATTTATATTATCCATATTATATACATACATCTGGCAAGCCAAATGGCTCACCCACAGTAGCACAGAAAGAGCAGCCAGAGCTGCTCCTTCTGTCTGACTCTATTGTCTACAATTGAAAAAACCTTACACTACCACACCTGCTGGAGTGGGTGTGGCCCATTGTTCCACCCAGTGGGTCGTGTTTTGTTGGGTGGGGTTTCGTATTTCGTTCAGCTGGGTTGTTTGGCGGACCTTCGGTTGGTGGTTCACGTGAGTTCCAAGTCGAGTGGGGGGTGGTTGGCATGGGTTCTGGGTTCGGATAACAAAACATTAGTGAAAAAAGAAAAAAAACTTACCTTTAAATCACCACACCCACTAAGGCAGGTGTGTGGTGCAGGGGCTTCCTTGTTTTTGTTTCATCCATTTCACGGGTTGTCATTCCTGCGCATTCACTGAGTGGGCCCAGTTGTCATTGCTGGGTTGATGTGTATGGGAGGGGGGTGGGTTGTTTGGGGTCCCCCGGGTTCTCATTCGGCGGGTTTTCACCTTCAGAACATAGAATTAAAAAGTATATTAGTTAAAAATTAAAACCAGCACAAAAAGAGCAGCTTTCACTGCTCTTTTTGCATGGTTGTATATATTGGGGGGGCCTCACCTTACATAGAACCCCACACCCACCATAGCAGGTGTGGTTCGTGCGGCCATTCGCAGTTGTCATCATGCTTGCATTGGTTGCGTTTTTCTTTGTCATGGTGTATGGGAAGGGGGGTTGGGTCATCTGGCGTATCTCCAGGTTCTCATTCGGCGGGGTTTTTACCTTCAGGACATAGAATAAAAGATTATATTAGTTAAGAATTAAAACCAGCGCAAAAAGAGCAGCTTTCGCTGCTCTTTTTGTGGGGCTGTATATATTAGGGGGACTCATCTTATATAGAACCACACACCTGCCGTAGCGGGTGTGTGATTCGTGCGGCCGTTCGCTGGGCACGTTGTCGTCTGTCATGCTTGTCTTGATCACGTTGGTCATGTTTTTCTTTGTCATGTTGTATGGGAAGGGGGGGTGGGTTGTTTGGCATATCCCCGGTATAGAAGAAGGGTTAGGAGCTCCGATGACTGTCAAATCAAAATCTGGTTCAGCCAGTGTGTAGATAGGAGACTGTGTTTCTGTTTATTCAAATGGGTTGGTTCGCTTCGATGGTTGATCACTCTCTGCAAGATATGTATGTGTTTATTGGAGAATGGAATGTGATATGGACTAGCAATAGTCAATGATATATCGTAGATGCTTATAGGAAGGCTTATACGTTGTATGGAATGCTTATAGAAAGGCTTATATGTGGAGGATGCTTATAGGAAGGCTTATACGTCTGGGATGCTTGTGGAAAGGCTTATACGTGTTCGTGTTGCGTTTGTTTGTTTACTGATATTTGTGTGTCCTCGTTTACGTCCTCCTAGTCAAAATGCAGATATCTGTGGGCTGTAGAATGGTCAGTGCTTGGTTAGTTTGGTTAGTATGCTTCAATCTTCATTCCTGACTCGTATTTCGTTATGCTTACTTTTTCCTTGGATGTCCAGCAACTCTAACCTTAGGTTCTGCAACTATCCTTGGCTTCAGTATTTCGCGTAGATGGCTTCCAGTAACTTGGTCTCAACAACCTTGAAGATGACTTAGCTCCAGATGGCTTTAGATAGACAGTTCTTTAGATATTAAGCAGAATGGTAGACAGTAGTTGACAGTGGTTGATTTCCAGAGTGAGGAGATTGGGGGGAACAAGAAAATCTGCTAGCTTATATACCTATCTGAAGGTGGCTGTGCATGGAGCAAGAACAAAAGAGTAATAAAGCTATGAGATCATAGTGATGTCATGGGGGAGTCATAGTGGAGTAGAACAAAAGAGTAATAAAGAAATGATGTCATAATGCGGTCATAGCTGAGTCATCCATAGAGTGTGATGTCATAGTGAAGTCATAGTGATGTCATTCATAAAGAGAACAAAAGGATTCATAAAGGGAATGATGTCACTAATTTGCTGAGCTTGTGGAGTGGTTGGAGCATGATGTCACTGATCTTGTGATGTGTTTTGGGGCTCATGGGAAGCGAAATTAAAGGACATCTCCGGGTTCTGGAGATTAATCTGAGCATAGTCCAGTGGTTAAGGTGTTTTTGTTACTGGTTAATAAAAGGAACAAGTGCATGGTGTGGGATTCGATGCAGAGACAGCAGTTTGTATCCGTAATAGGCGTGCTTGGTATCATTCAATGCGGATTTTTAACAGCTTTCTGGGCGCGGTGGTTCCGAGCAGATCCGGTGTAAACTGACGGAGAAATTCGTTTTTTACTGATGGGTGTTAATTCTGATAGTAATATTGTTCTGTAGAGTTCAGTTTTAATCTGTTCTTCGCGTGCTCAGTACCGTTGGATGCGGATTTTTTATATCTTTCTAGGCGCGGTTGTTCCGAGAGTATTGAATGCGAACTGACGGAGGTATTCGTTTTTTACTGGAAATCCTGGATTTTAATAATAAAATTGGCCTGGAGAGTGCAGTTTTGGTCCGTTCAACTTGTGTTTGGTACCGTTCGAAAGGTGTGAATCGTAGCTTTCTAAGCGTTATATGGGCGTACCTCTCCGATCAAAACTGACGGAGTTATAAAACGAATTTCGTTTCTGCGCATAGCCGTAATTAATCTCATAATCGGTCATGTGATCGTCCAATGGCTGGAAGTTGTGTAATTTCGCTTTTTCTGATACTGGATGTTTTTATCTTCCACACCGGGTTCTTGTTCGATGGATTGTCACCTTCAGGACATAGAATAAAAACATTACATTAGTTAAAAATTAAAACCGGCTGTATTGGGGGGGGGGCTCACCTTATATAAAATCACACACCTGCTGTAGCAGGTGTGTGGTTCATGCAGCCACTTACTGGGCACACATTGGTCATGTTGTTGCAGTTGTTGTTGGCTGGTGTGTTGCCATTTGGGTCCTGACTGGTCAGACCCTTGTCGTTTGGCTGCTTTTCGTCCACTGCCTTGGAGCAGGCCATGATCTAAAGTAATAAAAGATATGTTAGTAAAAAAATATTCAAAGCAGTGCAAAAAGAGCAGCTTTTGCTGCTCTTTTTGCGCTGTTGTAGCTAACTACAATTAAGAAAAAAAACTTACCTAGTGACCACACACCTGCAGTGGCAGGTGTGTGGTCATCACTTTCCTTTTCTAGGCTGTTGGGTGGTGGTGGTGGTGTAGTTGCGAGACGGAACGCGACTTGATACTGGCAATTGCTGGTGTTGAGATGCGTTCATTCTTGCAACTACACCACCACCCAACAAGGCAACCGCCTAGACAAGGAAAGTGATGACCACACCCCACCACTGTGGGTGTGGTCACTAGGTAAGTTTTTTTTAAATCATAGTAGCTACAACAGCACAAAAAGAGCAGTGAAAGCTGCTCTTTTGTGCTGCTTTGAATATTTTTTTACTAACATATCTTTTATTACTTTAGATCATGGCCTACTCCAAGGCAGCGGATGAAAAGTGGCCAAACAACAAGGGCCCAGACAGTGAGTGCCCCAACGGCTATATGCCAACTGAAAACACGCCAAACGAACACGCGATAAACAATGAGAACATGGGGATTGACTGGCCACGCGAACCACACCCCATCGAAGTGGGTGTGCGGTTCTATATAAAGTATGTAACATATCTACCCCAACAGTGCAAAAAGAGCAGCAAATGCTGCTCTTTTTGCACTGGTTTCGATTTTAACTAATACTATGAATTATTCTAGGACATCGCCTGAACCAGGACCCACCAATAACAACTTGCAGCAAGAGACACCAACAAAGACCCGCCCAATGAGCCCCCCTCCCCTCCCAGACAACATCAGTCAAACGAAACACAGCCAAACAACCACCTGCCAAATGGGACCCCACCACACAAGAATCGCCAAGCAAGACCCCACTGAGCAGACCCCACCGCATGAGAAACTAAATGAACCACACACCCGCTGTGGCGGGTGTGTGGTTCTTTATAAGGTGAGTATGTTTGTGTACCCAACGGTGCAAAAAGAGCAGCAAAAGGCTGCTCTTTTTGTGCCAGTTTTAATTTTTAACTAATGTTATCTTCTATTCTAGGTTATCCCCTGAACCACACTCTGAAAGCCCGCCACACGACCCCTTCCCTCCCACTACACATCAACCACGTGATGACACCTGCCACCAATAGCACATGCAAAGAATCCCGCACAAATAACCTGCGAAGCGAACGACTTGAAGATGCAGGAAACCCATGCACCACACACCGCCACCAGTGGGTGTGTGGTGATTTTCAAGGTAAGTATTTTATACTACATGTACCACCATGCAAAAGGAGTAGCGCCTGCTGCTCCTTTTACCCGGCTTTTCTTCTCTTTTTTTTCTTTTTTCACTAATGTTTATTTTCATCTAAACCCAGAACCCACTCCAACCACCCCCTGAAACCTGCACACACCATCAAGCAAAGAGACTGAAACCATGTGACTATGCCGAACGAAAACACGTAACCCGGGCAGTGAGGCAGAGGATAGCTAGATACATATGTATGATAGTACATTCTAAATAATAACCAATGAATAATTATATGGAGTATGTGGATCCTTGGCATTGTGTTTCCAACTAACACCCCCTGGGGTGTTTTGCATCCGAAAGTACCCCTCAGAGTTTTGCATGGATGATTTAGTTGAATTTTGAGAACCAGACTATGATCAGGGTGCATAGCTTTCTATTGAATATCATCTCAACATTGGGTTTGGTCCCCTCATTGATAGCCATTTCAGGAAACTCTCTGGACTTGTAATAGAAGGCTTGGGTCCACTGAAAGCTAATGAACACCTGTGTTAAATAGTGGCCAGATCTGGTTTCTTCATCATATGTGACTGCTCAGTGCCTGATTTTGTTTTAAGTGCCCATCACTTGACAATACAGATCTGGATTAATACTGACTCCTGTGCATGTGGAAGATCTATTGTACCTACAGTTCTTATTGTTCACATGCTCCTGCACCCATAGCACACTGCCTGTATGTTAGTATCCAGTCTGAAGGAAGGGGGGTGTCAACAGCCTGCACCACCCCCTTCCCAAACTTTCAGATTCAAGTGAAAGGGGGGTGTTAGCTGGAAATCCAATGCCAGGGGTGTCAAATAGGATTATCCAATAATGAGAAGTGAATAAATATAAATAATAGTCATTATTGCCAATAAGCCCACACAGCCCCTGACCCATTCACAGGCATTCCCAGGCTTGCTGGGAGCCATCCTGATACCCCCAACCAAATATATCCCTGTGCTTCTGCTCACAGTGTGGTTTGATCCTGCCCTAGTTGATCCCCCCATTACTTGCTGGTATAGTTGTGGGCTGGATATGAAGCTCCCAGTCTTAGCATGAATCTTGACACCAATTTTCTGGAAAAATCTTATGGCTACTCCTGCCATAAACCTGCTAGGGTGAGAGTGTGGTGCTGCCAAGTACTTTTTTTTTTTGATTTTTATGAATAGTACTGCACTAGGGTGTATGGTATGCTTTTTGTTTTGATTGAATTTTTAAATAAATAAATAAAGTGGTTCCATTGCAGACATTTCCAGAATTTCCAGATGTAAAAATATACTCATACTATGGTAATTGCTTGTTTAAGGCTTAACTGCATTTGGAAGTCTGGGGTCTTTTTGATCAGCAGGGTCATCTGAGGGTCCCCCTACCCATTTGGGCCATCCCCCCCTGGTCATGGGTCTGGATTGGGCTGGATGGCTTGGGTACACTGTGGATATACTTGATTTATTTTCCACATTTTCCGCATTTTCCACATTTGGGTATTACATAATTAAAAATAAATGTGGATCACTGCCTCAGTGGTATGGAACTATGAAGGGGTTCATTTTGGAGCCACATTGGGGCCCCATGGCACCACATTGGGGTATATGGGCCCAATTGGGGCCCCATTTGGGCTGATTCCCTGATATTGAATTATCAATTGGTACCCATATGGCACCCCATCACAATTGGACCTACTTAGGTACCAAAAAGTGTCACAAATTTGATACCTATCATAGGTATCAAATATGGCTGACCAGCCTGCTTGCATGGCTGAAAGATTTTGATGAACAAACAAAAGAGAAGGCCAATGGACGGCCCTGCCTTCTCCTTCTGGATGGTCATGTATCACACCTCACACTTGAGTTCATACAGTATGCACACACTCATGACATCATTACATTGTGTTATCCACCACATACCACACATGTATTCCAGGGACTTGATGTTGCAGTTTTTGGGACATTCAAGACCTACTGGACCAAGGAGTGCCATAAATGGGCAAAGGATACTGGGGATGTTGTCAATAAGGACTCCTTCCTATTAATATTTGATTGAGTGTACCAACGGGCCTTCACTAAACCCACTATAATTTCAGCATTCCAGAAGACAGGAACCATACCCTTCAATCCTAGTATCATTACAGCATCCTTGATGGCCCCATCTGTTGCCACATCTATCATCAGCGAACTCCCATTTACACAGCCACAGCCCATCCAAGCATTCATGACTGCATGGGGAATGTTGTTGCCTACCAAACCACAGGATCAGGGCATCCATACCCACAGTCACAATCAGAGTGCAATAATTCCACAAATGGAACCAAAATAACCATGTCACACCAGAAATCCATTCCCTGCTGCTCCAATATTTCCACTGTCAATCCCAGAATCTGCCATTGGGCAACTCTCACTAGAAGCTGCTAAGATGAAGCAGCATGCATCTGCTGTGTGTGATGCATTGTCAGATTCATCATTTGCTCATATGGTCTCATCATCACCTGCTAAATTGGCGAAAGCATTCCTACCTCCCCTTTCATTATGGGCCCCTTCGCAGATTCAAACCCTGGACTGGGGGCTCCTGGATGCAGCAGAAGGGGAGGATGATCTCAGCAAAGATGAGCTCCATGGGCTCATGACTAGGCTATGCACCAAACTCAAACTTTCAAAAACCCATATTGAACACCTCGATGGGACTCTGAAGTCGTACTCCTCACAACTGATTCTACAAAATCTGTACTGCAAAAAAATCACCAATCAGCTCCAGCATCGAGAGGATAAAGCAAAACCTACTGAGAACATCACTGTCAAGCTCAATGCAACAACAGGGTTGCTCATATCATGTCAAGAGACCGAGGATCTGGTTAAGGGGGTGTGGGCCACTTGCCAGAAGGCTGCCGATGAGAAGGCAGTGCACATGGAGAAGGCTGCAGCTGCAAAGGCCAGTGTGACATTGAAGAAGGCAGCCATCAAGGAATGGAAGAGATCAAGGGCCAAGCAATTGGCAGTCTGGGAGAAGGAGATTGTGGTATGGTTTGAGATGACTAAGGATTGGCCAAAAGGGAAGCCGAAGCTGAAATGCCCTGTTAAACCACCAGTGCACACTCCAAAGAAGGTTGCAAGTGATGACAGTTGATGGTGGTGATGAAAATGGCAGCAGTGAGTCATCGGAGGATGATGGGGAGGGGTTGTGACAAGCTCCATACAAGGTTTGGGGGTGATCAGTGGTCAGTAGCAGGAGCAGTGACTAATTCTTCTGAACCCACATGTTTCATGGAGTTATTCATGGTCGTTCCCACCCCAACCAGTCTCTTCATGTGATTATTTTCAATTCTTATTCTATGGTCTTGAAAATTTGCAAATATACTCTAAAGATACCTGTCCATCATCCTACATATGCAGATGGGGGGAATATGAAGAAATGTAAAAGAATTTCGACTTCACTGAGTTGTGTTTCAAGGATATATAAAGTACTGTACTTCAGAAAGCTGGAAGAAGGCCTCTTCACAGACTCTGAAGATGGGACTTACTGTTAGGCCCTTCCTGCCTTCAGAGTCTTCAAAGTGGCTTTTGATTTTCCTGATGTGAGTGATGGGCTGTGTCAGTGGTGGAGATATGTCATCTTGAAGGGCTATGGTGGCTGTGGTGGCTGTGTGCAGGAAGTAGTACTTATAGCCCTTTGCAGTTGGGGGATCACCAGTTTTGATCTCTCAGGATTCCCACTGCAATAGGTGTGTGGTCAATCAATCTCTTTCCTCTTTCTGTTTGTGGCTTTGATGGCAGTGTTGCCCTGACACCACCCTCCTTGGTTTCCAAGTTGGCAGCTTAATTTACTGTAGATCCAGCCAGAGACAGAGACATGATTAGATGAATGTGAATATTGGGATGATGGTGCCAAGAAGATTTTGTTAGATGGAGGCACCAAGGGAATTATCTGGGTACTTGGGCCTGTTTGGATGCAGGAATCTAGATCCTAGGCCAGATTCTTGGCCAGATTCTTGGCAGATTCTTTGCAGATTTTTTGTGCTCTTAGAAAGAATCTCTAGTGCCCAAGGAACTCCATAGATTCCTGTCTCATAGTTCTGCCATCCAAATCCCATCATTGGTTCTGGACATTTGTATACCTCACAGATCCCATGGAGTGGCAGTGTATATGGCTATATCAGATTAACAAGCACAGTGAGCCCTAAAAGTGTGGATTTTTACTGGGCTCCACCCACAAATTATTGCAATTCATAGGGTCACCAGCAAGTCTGGCACCTGTGATTAATTACTGATGTCAGAGAGACTGCCAAATTATTCCTGGGTTCTAAACAGGGTCAAGTTCAGGAAAGTGCAAAGATCCTGAAAGCCAGTCAAATTCAGCAAATGCTGAATACTGTAATGTCATCAGCACTTGCTCCATGCTCACTCCTCCCAACTACAACCACCTGCTGAACCACTAGCCCAAACTTCCCCCATGGTCCCCCCATGTCCAACTAGCTGCAGCCCATTGACAGCCATGGCCAATTGTGCAAAACCAAAGAGGCCTCCACACATTAGCACTAAGGATAAGATCAGGGCACAATCTGCTCAGATCAAACAACTCTGAGGTTCATTAGATCCCATGTAAATGTTCTGCAATGTGGCTATCAACTGGACCCAAATTATTAAGCCCAGCTCAGTCAATATTGCCAGTGATGGGAAAGGCCAGCACCCCAGCCTGATGCTGGACAGGACATTATGAAGATGGCCAAATTACCCCCCCCCCCCAGTGAAGCAGGAAAAAGAGGTTGGTGCCTTATTAATCAACTTGGATTGGACAAGGAGAACCAAGAGGATAAATTGTTTTACAACACAACAATGGTATGTGTAATATAGTGTATTACATAAGGGAGTTCAGACTCAAAAGTCATGTATATATGGCAGTTGCCAAGATTGAATAAGAAACTTTTGCCTGCACCTCTACACCTAGTGAAAACCATGAATCTCTGTCTTTGTCTCAGTCTCTACTGCTTCTATCTGGATATCTGGTTGGCCTGTCTGGTAGCCATCAATACTAGGCCTTTCCTAGCCTGGGAGTTACACTTCTCGACCTTGGCAGGAAAGCAGTAAGCAAGATCACCCCTTCCTCTTACTGACCCCACCTCCTCTCCTTAGGTAGTGACTGTGCCACTTGGCCAGTCACTACTCCTTTATCCCTTCCATCATGACCTCCTCTCTCCTGCATCCTTTTCTCCTGGGCGCAGGGCAAAGCCAGTGCTTAGCCCTGTGTGCAGCTCCTCCACCCAAAGCCAGTGCTGAGGGTGGTGTGATTACCCTTTCACCTTCTTCTCCCCTTATCCCTTCCCATCCTGCTCCCAACCTGTTGACTCTGCTTTGTCCAAGTACAACAACAAGTGCCCTCCTGAATCTGGGAGGCACTTCATTACAGTATGTGCCTTGTCATCACCTTTTCCCAATGCTCATATCCTTCTCTTCATCAGAGAGATACTTTCACATCCTCAAAACAAGCAGGCCTTGATCCTAAGACACATATTGGGAGACAGGAAGTGTCAGGGAAACACTGCTGTTGAAGCCACAAACAGGAAGAGGAAAGAGATTAATTAACCACATGCTATTGCAGTGGGAATCCTGAGTATACACCACACAACAAGGGACAAGTCTCACACCTATCACAGTGGGAATCCTGAGATCAAAACTGGTGATCCCCCCACTATGAAGGGCTATAAGTACTACTTCCTGCACACAGCCACCACAGCCCATCAGTCAGCCTCCACAGCTGCCATCACTAAGCCTCACTAAGCTGACACAGCCATGTTATGAATCCTGTGTGCACCTCCACATGGCTATGCCCCAACTTCCATATGCATCCCCCTTAGTGCATATACTTCCAAGGCAGTGTACACCTGGGTACCCCAAAGGTGTCAATGGAGTCAAAGGACTGTAGTGATGCTGAGGGAGCTGGTATTGGGATGGGTGGTGAGGATTCAGGGAATGGGGGCAGAGTAGGAGGAGGAGGAGGAGTCTGGATTGGCAACTGCATTGACTTGTGTGAGGAGCAAGGGGACAAGAGGTGCTGACAAGGCTGCCAATGCTGCCACTGGTTGATTACCCAGCCCACAGCCTGCCAGTCAAGGCCCAATAGTATGAGGGCAATAACAATAAGAGAAATGCCAATAATGGCAAGGATGACAATAACCCCCTGACTGAATGGAGGGAGAGAGGAGATGAGAGCATATGAAGAAGTAGGCACCATATGATAGAGTCAACAAAGAATGATACTCTGATGGGTAAGTCCACAAGTGGAAGCAAATGTCAATTTGATCCTGACAGGAAGTGGACAAACTTGCAGCATATGGGATTCCAGTATGTTCAGGATCATTTTGAGTCCTTTCTAACTTCTGAGATCCTCTTTCATAGTTAAAAGGTAGACATCCTTTCCTTAGGAAATTCCAAGGTGGTTGGCCTGCACAGGAATTCCTGAGACAGTATCACTCATATCTATGACAGCATGACAGGAATCCCAATTATGATCCCAGTGGATACAGAAGGTATGGTGCTGCACACATTGGGGTCCACCATGGCAGTGACAATAGCAATGCCAGTAGTGGTGAGGAGTAGACTATCCGACAATTGCTATCAACAAATCCTAGCCATATTTTCACAATTGACAATCATGACTTTACTATGGCTGCCAATGTAATTTATCCCTGTTTATATTTTTTCACCATTAGCATCATACTGTGGCACCCTGAATATAATTCTTGATCTCTAGAAGAGCTGTAGTGAGCCCCAAACAAGTGGAATGCACCAGGGAATAGATGATCACAGTCAAGAATAATTACATGGGTCACCTGTGAATAATCAGGGGAATATGTGGTATGAGGGGAGTCTGGCCACTCCCTCTATTAAAAATTCATGGGTCTCAAAACCCCATAATTATTCACGGGCCCGGGAATATTTACCCGGGCCGCAGGGAATAATCCCCGGGGTTTCCTAGGAATTATTCCTAGGCTCATCCCATGGATAATCCTCAGGTTTGGGGCCTACAATGAAGCCCCACCCACTAGTGGAAACCTGCACAAAGCAAAACTGTCTTGTTGCAATTGCGGAATGTTGAGAACCCCTCAAGACCTTGTTTTTACCCATGAACTTGTGGCTTTCGTCGATATCGGTTGTAACGCGCTCCCGCTATAGAAAACAGATGCTCAATTGTACTCCATATTGTCCCCAGAAAAAATGCAAGGAGAGAGAGAGAGAGAGAAAAAGAGAATGGTGTAAATGATTAATTATCCTAGCAAAAAAAGGGGGCCTTGCGGGAGAATGTAAATGCAGTCCAACATAATTAATTAGTAGGAGCAGAAGCAGGAAAGAAAAAACAAACAAACAACAAACCAAACCAAACCAAATTGTTCTCTCTAAAGTCGAGCCAAAACAGGGTCCTGATCCAACAAAAATTCATCCACCCCGTTAAGAATCCTCGCCCAAAACTCCTCCACCAGACCCTCGCGGAAGCCGTTAACGTCCCACCCCAACTGAATGAAGAACTTGCCCCGAAACGTGTGAGCCAGGAGAAGCATCTTGCCTTTCGTCTTGCGCGTAAACGACGCTATTCGCCCAAATTCGAAATCGGGATAGGCTGCCG
Organism: Hydnum rufescens UP504; assembly: GCA_014904985.1. Classification (NCBI taxonomy): domain Eukaryota; kingdom Fungi; phylum Basidiomycota; class Agaricomycetes; order Cantharellales; family Hydnaceae; genus Hydnum; species Hydnum rufescens. Next base: position 72,463 of record MU129101.1, read on the forward strand.
CCGGGTAGATATCGTCGAGATCCCCGAGGAGCGTGAGGCCCACGAGGGCCATAGTGGGAGGTGGCGGTAGTGACCAGGGAGGAGCGGACGCAGCAGCGGGTGCAGCCGGCGTCAGAGTCGGGTCCGGTTTGGGGGCGACTGCCACTGCAGGGGGAGAGGGTGTAGTGGACACCCCAGCGAGGATGTCGTCGTCCTCTTTTGCCCAGACTCTTGAGCGCGCACCTCGCTCCAGGTTCATCGTTTGAGTACGCCCGATGAGCATGGGGCTCTTCAGATACTTCTTCTGTTGCGCTCTCACCGATCGTGAGCGATGCCAGAACGTCGATGCGAGAGATGAAGCCGAGGGAAGGAAAGATGGGAGGACGACATTGAAGTAAGTCAGAGAAAGGAAAAAGTACGATCCAGGGAGCGCAACTCGCTCATTGGATGAGTAAGGGCGTAGATTAACCGCAGTATACATCATCACAGGGAGTGTTTCTGGCGCAAATGAGCGATCGCCTAACAAAGCTCGTGCACGTATGGTGCGGGTCCATGCAAAATTGCACAACACAAAAAGAGTGTTAGAAACAGTGACACCGCGGGCCTTGCACTTGGCAACAATGGCCGCGGTCTGTCTACGATCGTATGTTATATCTGGACTGACATTCTTGAACGTAGCAGCGCGCGCACGCGGGATCGTGTGACCACCCTGTCAGGAAGGTAAGTAAACACGCTGGATGGGTGACATGAGGCTGGACGCACAATAAAGGTCTCTTGGTTCTTTAAAAATTCTACCTTGTGGGCCGCAGCCTGGAGCCTCGAGTTGGCCGATGGCATTCGCGCTTCCGTGGGGGACGTTACGGGTTCAAAGCCTAGGACAGTTTGTGATGCCCATCGTCGGGACCATTCATGATCGAGTAGTTCGGTGAGCTGTGCCATAGTTCGGTGAGCGCCAGTCGTACCATCAAGGCCCCCGAGGGTAGCGAGGAACTCGGCCATGACGTGATGCATGGAGATTCCATCGCCGATGCAATGCTTTGCACAAAAAATGAGTGTAAAGTCCTCCACCTTGGAGCTCGAAGCATCAACAGGATGGGATGGGGGGATAAAAGCGTAAGAAGACAGCTGGTCCCATGAGAGATGAGGACGCTTGTCATTCATGAAAGACTCGATATGCTGGTCGATTGTTCGATCGCGATAGACGCTGAAAGTTAGCTTCGCTTCGTTCAAAGCATGGGTGGGGTTAGAAGGGGGGATGTAGCTAACGGGTACGCGCATGTCAATCGATCGCTCCTTTGGGGGGGATTAGAGAATGCTTACGAAAAGTAAGCCTTGTCGTACTGGCCAGGTGGCAATATGATTCGAGAGGCAATGAGAGTGTGTCTCAGGCGCGTGATGGCCCAAACGATAGCAAGCCGATCCGGGGTAATAAGAGAGGCTGGGCTTCTGACATCGAGGTGTACTGGGAACGGGAATGTATTTCATTTGTGGCGGTCTCGGAAGACCTAGGTGGCCACTCACGAAGCACATCGTTAAGACCTTCGGCGCGACTAGGGAGGAAGTAGGATCTGCACGAAGCCCGAGTTAACCCAAAGGGATGAGAAAAATAGAAACAGTAATCGTACAATTCGTTATCGCTGAGAGGGCGCCTGAATTCGCGAAACTGAGGGAGTGGCGTAGGTGTAGGAGCGGGAGGGACACCTTGGAAAGGGTGCTGGTTGGTGGAGAAAGATGCGTGGGGTGACATGAGGAGAGCAGTGAGAGTGTATCGGCTCTCGCAATAAAGAGGAGATTTGTTCTTTCGATGGAATGTGCCCACCCTTTTATGGAGAAGGAGGTCTTGAGATTTGTTTCGGGATGGGGTGTGTCTCACGAACAACCGCGGTACCTGTAGCCCGCATCAGAACGAGCATCAAGCTCTGCTTGTTTATCTCCAGTACTCTCTGTTCTCCCAAATTCCATGCTCCAGAACGAGCGCAACTGAATGGAATCAGGCCGAATTCGAGTCTAGCTCTTCGGGAGCAACGATTGTTGGGCCGAATACATACATTCTTCCCTGCAAAATTTTTTTTCTAGAAATCAGAATTTGACCACCGAAGTGGTTCCGGTCTCATGGAGGTCCACACCAGCTAGCCAAGGTGTCTGGAACCAGCGGACAGGGCAGCACGGAGGGACCTTGACCGCTCCCGAAATATTTTCACGACCATTTGGGAACACGTGGTTCCAAATCATAGACTCAGGGCCCATAGTACAGTAATGAATCTCTGATCCACACGGGACGCGAGCATCTGCGAGACGGCACCAGCATCTCCGAGGAGTTATAGTAGGGCAAGTCACTTGTGCCAGCTTGTTTGGGAGACGCATGCAAGAGGCTCTGCGTCGCCAACCAAGTGCATTCCTATTATTGTATCTAAAAAAAGCATGTCACGGGCTCCGGGTCTACTTGGCACGATAGTGGCGCTGTGGCACAATTTCATGATCGGCAGTGTCTGAAATGGGAGCAATGTCTTTCTTTCCCACACTATTTGCAGTATCTCCCCTAAGAGTCATAGCTCTATCGCTCTGAGCTTTAGGTTTACGCTGTAACACTAATCTTATCCTACCATAACCTGACGTCTAATAATCCTAATAGGCCATTTGGCCAGAACTGCCAAAGTGGAGGCCGGAAGACATCTGCCGATTACCAAACCCTTATATTTGAATGGAGAACTGAATTATGCCTTCGGCACCCGCATTCCGTGGTATCTCACCCGTGATATTTGACTGGGTGTCCAACTACCGAGGACGATACAGTAAGCACATCACACCGGCCGCGGAAACGCGAGAGCGCCAACGCGCTTCTGGCTGGGAGGGGGGCTCGACATGAAACGGCAAGCAGATTGAGAGGCCCCACGCGGTACATCAGAGCAACTACACCGTAAGGGGCACGGCATAAACGTCCAGATTAGGGCACAAACAAATGTACAAAAAGATAAATCATTCATCCCAAGGAGGATATAAATGCCTCCTGTCGGTAAGACGTAAAACGGGGGGAATATTGTACCACCTTGATGTGTCGTACGGAACACACCAGGCACCCTCAAGGACACTGCCCTCATTCTTTCTGTTGCTTTTCGAGATCCGGTTCGGGCTGCTTCGTCGGTGGCCGAGGCGCTGCACCGCCAAATTTCACCCATGTATAGTACAGAGTCCCGGTCGTGATCACCAAAATTGAGCTCGCCCGATTTCTTAGATAAGGAACGTTAAGCACCCAAGCAAGACATCCACCCTGCAAAACCAGACTCACAAAACAACTACGTCGCCAAAGATAATAACACCTAGTACAGTTTGCAGTACACTTCGTGCGGCCTGCACAAAATGTCAATAGACAAACACAGTACTGATGAAACGACACATACCGAGGAGAACATGTGAGTGATAGGGGAAGTCACTTTGATAGATATTATCCCAGCCATACAGAGAGCAAAACCAAATACGCCCGTGACAGCGCTCCCGATAACAAGCACTCGCAACGGCTCTCCGCCATTTGTTATGTAATCCAAAAGCAGAGGAACCTCGCCATTGAAGGCAATGAAGGGTATCATGCCAAGTGCTGACATAACGTTGGTCCAATAGGTCAACTTGATGACAGACCCGCCGACATGTCCATGAGCCGACTTCACGAGCACAGCGTGAATCGCCGTCATAAGAGACGACAGGAAGCCGTAGATGAGCGGGAGTATCGAGACATCAAGCGCGGTGTGCGAAGAGAAATACGACGATGGCGACACCCCCACGAAAAAGCCCGCAGTCACAATCGCGGCTGCTTGCAAGACAGGCCCTCGCGGAAAGCTCCCGGATTGAACAGAGGAGACCAGAATAGTCAGTGGAAGCAGTAGCCCTCGGGCGATCTACCCAGATCACAGATCGAAATTGTCACGCGAGCGGCAGGCGATTCTGGGGGGAGGGGGGAAACATACCTGAAAGAACGATGCGTCCACACCTCTCAAACAGAGAGTATTGAGGGCCAATCCAAGCACCCCAACCGACACGACGGGTATCAGCTTTCGGAAGACATTGATGTCGAATGCTGGCAATTCGACAGACCCTGGGAAGAACGAGCCCAGGGGTGAGGAAGTGATGAGCGAGCCAATGTGCAATAAAATGACAGCGATGAAAAGTTGGATAAACTACAGGATCAAGGATCAGAAGTCGAGACGGCCCAAACTGGGTGAATGCCCTTACAAGGAATGAGAACGGGAGATCAGGTGTGGAATTGAGGACTGCCTTATTCACAAAGACCATCTAATGCACGGGCGATGTAGCGCGAGGAACTGAGCGAGGAAACATGACGTACGACTAGCGCTGCAACCATGTAGAATGAGACTACGGCCGCCACCTCGAGCCTCGAAGGCGTGGATTCATTATGGTCCGCCATGGAAGATGAGGGCAGAGTGTTGCACGCAGGAAGCTTCTCTACTCAGGGCGTGTCGGAGTCTCCCGCTAGGCAAAATTGCAAACCTAGTTCCCTACAGAAAATATTTCCACTGATTTCCTGCGCGGAATGAGGGCTTCGGGTACCTTGAATTCTTTTCCAATTGACACGCTTCCAGGCCACAACAATGTGGCACTAACCGAGGTTCCTGTCAAATCATAATTTGCAATAAATCAAAAAATAATCGCGCCACTTTAGGGGGGGGCGATTATTCTCCGCACACGTCTGGCATGGGCTTCTATGAATTATACGTACAAGACCACCTACTGGTTCACTCTTACTTGGTATGGGAACACTTCATCGATAAGAGGATAAACCCCAGACCCAGATCAGTCATCCTGACAGTGGAATCTACTGCAACAACAAAGGCCAAAAGGAAGGCTACGAGTACATGATAAGAAGAGGCAGCCGCGGAATAATATTCAGTCTAATACATCATGTACAATGTCCACCCTCTACGGCCTATAGTTACCTATAAGTACCGAAGGGGTATAAAAGGCAGTTCTACCCGAACTGCATATCTACTGTCGAGGATGCCGAACAACGAACAAGCCTGTCGCTTCCCATTGTAGCCGGAAAATTAGAATCCACACGGTGGGGGTGGCAAATCAATAGGAATTTACGTACAATGCAATCAGGGATTTGGCGAAAGTCTGGACGCTTCCCAGCCTCCCTTGAGGGCAGCGACAGCAGAAACGAATGATAAGATGTTCGTATATAACTAAGGCGTTAAACCCTTCGTCAGACCATTACGAGAAATCGTCCGCATAATCTTACCTCATTCTTGTATATTCCTCCAACGACCGACCTGGAAACTGAATCAGTCACACACCTCTTGCTCGTTGTAGCGGAGAATCACAGTACCAGTGAAGAATCACAGGCAGGCGAGAGACATTAGCCACCAAACCATATACGATTGCACTTTGCGCTTCTTCAGAGTCGCAATATCCTGGGCCTTTCCATCTGCAGAGTTGTCTCCCTCGCGCTCCGGTCGCGACATAGACTTCCAGTCTTGACCAAATAGCAGGATCTGCAACGCAACAAAAACTCCCCAGGCCCTTATACTCCACAATTGGGCCTTTGCGGACATTGACGGGGACACGCCAGCCAGCAAGGGAGCGAATGGCGAGGAGAAGAACGAGACATATTCGAGGGGATAATAAATAAGCATGGATAGACCTTGAAGACGCTTCAGGGTCAATTTCGCCCGAGAGGGAGGCTGAGAACGCTCCAATGCCGAAAGAGCTTTGATGATCGCAAGAACTCCTGGATTGACAGCGAACGAAGGGATCATTATCTCTGGAATGATCGCAAGTATAGCGGTGACGCACCCCATAAACCGGAGACACGCCTTGCGAGGCTCAACTGGCTTGCAAGCTTGAAAAGACCCTCGGATGTAGGAGATTGCGGCTTCAAACGCCTCCCTGCACGGTGCTGAACTTCCGCTCGTAGCTGCAGCAACGGAATCAGGAGCTTCGCGGCATACTGGACGGTCTGAAATCGCTACCGCTTCAATATTCTGAAAATGATGTGCAGGCATCAAGAATTCAAACCATCATGAGTTTGCTAAGTGGAATTAGTATCAGTATGGCTCGTACCTCACAATTTCCCGAACAGAAGGCGACTTACTCAGTGCCGCTCCATGTACCAAAAAGCCGAAGAGCGTTGTCCAAGCTCTCGGAGGGTGGTATAGCTGCTCCAACAGATCCCAAGAGAATATCATCGATACCCGTGAGAGACGCAGTTGATTTTTGACGAGGGCTCATTATCTTTAGGAAGTTGGGCTTTGTTTGTCAAATGTGCTAGAAAACACAGGCACCTAGCAGCACTTGAAGCGGGATAAAGTGTCTGAACAAGAGACCAGGAAGTGGCAGGAACCGATTACGTTCCGCATTGTGTGCACTTCTCGGCAATCTCCGGGCGCTAAAAAGTTGCCACTGCGACACTGGAAGCATGGACTTGACGAAGATTTGGACCCGGGATCTCTGGAGAATACTAACAAAGATCGCACAAATCCCACCTCTGAAAAAAAAATACGCTGGCGAAGCATCCCCTCGTGAGATATTCTTTTGGCGGGTGTGAGGTGATAGGAGAGTCGACAAGACTTGAGGATCAACTAGCTCCCCCAGCCCCGGAAGCCCATTCTCTGTAAAACCAACCCCGAATAGGTGGCACTGCTACGTAGGGCCTGCCATGATCAAATGCTCCGAAAACGGTACAGAAAAACGATATCGTTGATTCCAAAAACATCTTTTGGGGTCCACCGACAGCCGGTGGTCTCTTGCGGAACTCCCTAGGACATAATATTAATGTTAATCATTTGCTCTCCGGGATATCAGACAGCATACAGCGGGGTGCGAAAGGACCGAGACGAAACAAGAGTACGGCAAAAATAGTCGGGTGCGGATGAAGCTAGCAAGTATTGCTGATTCTGAGTCAGGGATCCCCATAAACATGGCGTGGCAAATCACCTGAGGCAGTTCTGGAGATTCATGCATGGGATTATCATCCATAGTTGATAACAGTTGATAGGCTCAATTTGGGGAGCGGGCATGAAGGGTTTGATTGACAAGATCCACGATGTCAGGCAAGAAAGCAAAGAAACGGAGGACTTTGGAGCGGCTCATCTTGATGGGTATAATTCCGAATACAGTATTTCCCATCTCTGCAACGTCCATTATCCTTTGCTAGGTGCATTACATCACAGTCACTCCAGTAGTGGTATTTAATTTGAGGAATGTCAGGTTTGACCGCTTGATGCTGGTGCTGGAGAACACAATATGATTTCAATCATCTCAGGCCCAGCTTTGGGCAGTTAAAGGTGGAATGCAGTGGGGAGTTTATCTTTGGCGCCATCTCAATTGTACGCAGGAACAGCGTATCTCAATCGCATCTTCGCAGTGTTTCTCTGCCCAGACGCTGTATCTGTCCCCCAAGAATTAAGTTTGCGAAACGTGGCATGATAGTGTCCAGAGCTAACAAGTAATGTAAACTGAGCAAGGATGGTATCCTGCTGTCAGTACGCATGCAACGAACTTGACAGGTTGTCAATGAGCCCCACACCCACAGTGAATATAAAAGCATCACGTAGATCTATCCTTTTCGCACCATGGAATTCCAGAAACGTTCAGAAAGCTCGAGTTGAGGCATTAACCCAATGTTGCCTTCGGCACCGAATATTGGCCTGTAGAGCTTTGCTTCAATCGGACTCAACGTCGGGAATTGCCGAAATAAAAGCTCGTATCCCGCACCAGAATTGGTCTCAAGTAGCGTTGTGCCTTGGCTAACGGCTGGGCAATACCCCAACCTTCATCATGTCTTTCTTTGGCTTTGATACCACGCTGGATCGTGACTCCCATAAGGTCTCTCAGGATGAAGATCTTGCCGTGTATACATACGGTGAAGAAGGTTACGATGGACTCGCAGACGCGCTGGATGAAGGTTTGGACGAACTAAACGACGAAACGTTTGGTGATACTGGCGTCATTTGTGCGATTCTCCACTATACATACCACCGTGTCTTTAGTTGATGTTTTGTGTTAGCGAACGAATTCGACTTCGCATCGCGGACTCTACCAGAGGACGATCTGCCCCCAAGACCTTCGCATACTCATGAACCTTCTTCCCAATTTCCCTCTCGCGAGCCCCATGTGTCTCTATCTCCATTTGAATCCTTTGCACCTGTAAACAACAACCAGCACGCCCGTGTGCGGACACTTGCAGAGATCGAGCCGAGCAGAAGGTTGCCGCTCAATTGGCTCGCATGTCTTTGGGATCCAATCACGGGAGTCCTCATATATCTTCGTCCCTTGCGGCACACCATGAACAGTCCCGCGACTTCCGTCATTCGCCCCTCCTTCAGCAATCAATTCCAGTTAATGGCCACGGGGAACTCGATCCCTACCTCCGAGCTCAAAGACAGCACGAGGAACAGCAGCAGAACGAACTTCTGGCGCGACAGCATCAACTTCGTCAAGAAGAGATGCTGCACGAGCAACAGCTCCAAGAACTTGAATACCATCAGCAGCGTCAGAGACGGCTCGAGATTCAACAACAACAGAAACATCTTCAATTTCAGCAGCAGCAAGCGCAACAACAAAGGCTTTTGCAACAGCAACTTCTGTCTGCGCAGACTGGCATGCCACGTCCTCCAAGTGGACATCCACTTCTTAACCAACTAAGCATGATTGAAGCTGTCGGGATCACATTAGCTCCGGAAGAACGCGAAGCGCTTATGAATGAAGCGATGAACAAGATCGTCGAGGCAGAGCGCATGGAAGAAAGGCGACGTCGGCGTCTTGCTAAGATCACCAAAATGGTCCGTGCACATCTTGGACGTCCATAACGTAAACTGACTTCCAGTGCATTCCCCTGATAGTCCAAATATAACGATTTGATGACGCAATCCGATAAGGATTTTATCACTCGAATTCAAGTCTCCCAATTAGTGACCCAAGATCCCTATGCTGAAGATTTCTATGCCCAAGTCTTCGGCGCCATTCATCGATCAAGAATGGGCCAAATGGAAAACGATCCTACCGTTGTCAACTTTGGCAATAGTGGGGGTGTTGGTGTTGGCCTTCCACCAGGTCATCGTGGCGCAGGACGGAGAGAAAATGCGCTGAATCGCATGCAAAGCCAGGTCGAAAGGATCGTAAGGAATTCCAAGAATCGCGAGGAATCATCACAGTGTCAGTGCATTCATCATTAGTGATCGATCCCGGTCCTCAAGGTTTATCCACAGTACACTTGCAGGGAGCTTTGGGTAAAGTTTCTGGACGGAGTTATAAAGCCGCTCCTCGACAGCTCCTCCAAGTCGACTCCGCTCAACCATCATCCATAAGTTCGCGTGAGGCCCGTGAAGGAGCTGCTAAAGAGGCTGCGAAGCAAGGTCGTGAGGCCCTCGCTGATGCCGCTGAGGTATGGATGACGATTGCCAGATTGCTGGTATGGTTTGCACGCTCCTATTGATTGGTTCATTCAGGCCGAGTTGATTCGAGCTCAACCGCTCACTCGCCGGCAAGTGCTGGTTGCACTTGAGCGCTTATACGACGCTGTGCTAAGAGTTGAGCAGCTACGGCGGGAGCAGCCCCCACAAGAAAATCCCGAAGCTTTCTCAAAATGGTAGGATCGAATGGTGATTCCTTGTTAAACTGATTAATTTTAACGTGATACTTCCAGGAGTGAAAAATACACTATTCTTGTGGACCAGCTGTGGGCGGATTCCAAGATTATGGCACCCCTCGAGACCAGGTGACGGTAGACGTATCCCGTTCTGTTCACCACGCTCACCCTTTGATCACAGCAATCCCCACCCCTTTGTCTCCCTGATTGGCCCAGTTAAGGGCAAACGACTATTGCCCCGCATGTTGCGGCACGTGGATCAAAAACGCCTCAATCTTTGGTTCACTCTCCTTGTTGCTTGTTATTCGCAACTGGATGTCGTTCGGGACGCGCACCTGTTGGACCAAGTCGAGGCCACGCCTGAGAAGCAAGAAGCTGAAGCGCAAAATGATGTATTCTTCGCCACAGTCATCCCAGCTGGCATGAACCTCGTGCGCACTGCTCCATTGAGATTCGTCACTGGAATGTTAGGCCTTCTTCTCGAATCCGGCAGCATTGTGATCATCGCCCGAGCACGAGTACGTCGACAATCTTCAACGCGTGATGGTCGCACGCTAACGTTGTTGCATGCTTCCAGGCTGGACTTGGGTTATTGACCGTCCTGCTTAGCCGAGTTGCCACGATAAAGCAGCTGCCTCCAACAGACATGGAAGCCCCTGCGACACACGAGTTGGATCAATGGTATAATTCCCCACCACCTGGTCGGCTGCCGCTTGCTGATCCGTAGTCTTAGGCAAATTATGTTCGATCACCTATGCCAATTCCTCTTCGGAAACCTGCTCTCCCTTTTCCCCTCCACACGAATGGCGCATCTCTCCCGCTTGGTCCAAGTTATTATCTTCGAATGTCCAAGGCCGTTGACTTGGCTGATCAAAGCGTCTGGCAATTCCTTGCCGCTCTCGCTCTCTGTGGCTCGAACGAACAACAGCAGCGGCTCGTCACCGAGCTTCGAGAGAAGGTCCTGGAAAACGTCGTCAGCGCCACTAAAGGCTGGGTGTCGGACGAAAGCGAGCGCCAGGCAAAGCTTGATAACGTTAATCTCTTCTTGCATGCTCTTGGTCTGGATAGCTCGCAGATCACTGTATAATGATTTGACTTGACTTCTTCAGTGGTTTGAAATTCCATCCGGTAATGGCACGTTTTTGCACAAATGCCTTATAGTTGTATGTTGAGTTCTCAGCGGGAGTTGTAGAAATACAAATTTACAAGCTCGAAAACATGCTAAACAACCGCCCAGCCCGACTTTTCATGGATGACTTCTTTTCCCTGAGTGGGTCCGCTGAACCTAGCTGTAGTGCACAGGAGCAGGCTCGCGTCGAATTCCGAAGCAGATAGATTCAGCGAGTGGGCATCCCGGCATCAAGTGCTGATGTCTTGTCTGGCCAGTCCGAACGATGTCCTCCCCGGAACTCAAATGACCCCATAGATCCACAACCGGTAAGGACTCCCAGCGGGGCAACGAACCCAGCGGGAGATCCAATATCGATGGCGTATCGCCAGACTTTAGCTCCTGAGGAAGCGGCATGAGGGGCAGGTCGAATAGCGCCTTCTTCCTGAGAAATTCACGCGCGGACATGTCCCCTCGAACGTGCACCCCCATCTCGAGGTGATTAGTAGAGAGGGAGATGAAGTGGGCAAAATTGGGATACAACATCACATATCCTCGGAGATACACTAGTTCAATGAAGTATTTTTTCCACGACTTGGTCCATCGGTTCGATCGAATGTCGGGAACAATGACGTCGCTAATCGCGAGCTTTCGCTCCGAGAGTCTATCGATCAGGTAGGAATGGAATTCGCGCCAGTGTTCAGGGAAGTACACGGCCCCCCAGCTGCACGGGATCTGGGAAGTGTACGGCGTGTCTGGAAATGTTAGTTTGTGTGCTTCAAACAATTTCCGTGGATCGAATGGACGTCGGCCTTCCGGTCGAAGTTCGATAATCTTCTGCTGATAGAGACTGATGCCGAAGAGGTGGTTAGAGAGATGCACCTCAGGGCCATATCTAGACACTTCCTTTAGACGAAGAAGCCACCCGACGAGCGTGGAACACGAACCGATATCTGAGAAGTGCCATTTTAGTCCAGGCATAAAACATCGGGGATACCTCCACATCGTCCTCCAGTATCAATCCGTACGAGTCATTGGATGATGGATACCAAGACTCAACAATGGCCGGGAGTAGTCCCCCCAAAATTACTCGGTGCCGGACGATAATATCACCATTCGTCCAGTTCAAACTATGCACTATTTCTCTTGTCTCAGGATCGGCTGTCTGCTCGACATTGATATGCAGATTGACCCGATCACCGAAGAAGACTGAAGTTTTCAGGGAAAGGAGAAGGCGGCGAAGGGAAGATGGCCGATCGTTAGTGACTATCACTAAATCGAGGCGGGGTTGATGCCACCCTACGATAGAATACCTAAGCATTAGGCGACGAATGGGTGCTTCAAGGAAACAGACTTCGCCATTCCTCAATGTCAAGTGTCCCACACCATTCACTATAGGCAAGCTCGGTGCGAGGAATTGCCACGACGACGGGGGTGGCCTGGGGATGTGAACCAAACTTCTCACTGATGCCGGATTCGATAGACAGCTTAGCGGACGGGGAACGAAGAGACCACCAAGAAGACGTCACCGAGCGCCACGATTTGAAGCCAATCACTGATAGAACTAGATGAATTGGTTGAACCTGGGGGGCCAAGTACCTGATAGTGCATATGACATTTGGTGTGGTCGAAAGTCCCCAAGTCGTACGATCCTGATTCTTCGTACAAGAGAATGCGCAGAGTGTGACCATGCAGAGAGAGTCGACACAGTGTCGCCGCAAAGCGATAGAGGTCCGACAGGGCGGGTAGAAGGACCACGAACAAGCCAGTCTTGAACCTGCGGGTTCGCCCATTCTCCAGCGACCGATAGAAAGCGAGAGCAGAAGGGGAATTCGGTCCGAGTGCTGTGCTGCGATTCGGTAAGGCGGGAGATACATCATGCGCCATGTAGCCAAGTGCATCCGAACACCATGGGGATGTGAAAAGCTCGGATCCGACCAGCAAACCACCCGTAGCCGAGCTGGCGGACATTTGAGAAATCCTGCGCCCAAGATTTTCCCATACCCCTAAGCCATTATTGAGAAACATACCGTTCTCAGCTGCTCGCAACAACTCCGTATGTACTGAGAACGGTGGGACCAGGAATGCAACCGATATTGGTCGAGAGACTGAACCCGCACGAGGAGAAACGCAAGTCCCACCAGCCTTAGAAATGACGACTCCTCGAGGGCCAAAGGGGACGGAGAGTAATGATGGCGATTGGAATAGCAGAGCAATGGACTCGATAGGAAGGTTGGCGGCACCATTGCGATCAAGTACAAGGACCCAATCACCTGAGACTTGAGACGCGACATGTAGCAAAGCATGATCCGGGTCCGTATCATCGTCGTCTGGAATTTTGAGATGTATGTCACGGCTTGAGTACTCTTCAAGCACACGTAGAATTTGACGCGATTGAGATCGATGACAGACCATTATAGTAGAGAGCAGGGATATAGACGTCATAATGGGTGCTTAGGTCGTACAAGAGCTTGGGCAGATATGCTGAGATGTTGCCTGAGGGGCAAGGTAGAACTACACTGAGACTGGGAGGCGCTGAGCAAACCCAGACAATCGATCGATTGGAAACTGAAATGGGTGTGGGAGGTACCGAGGATCCAGGGGACCACCTCGTGCAGGAGGTCCGGTAGTGACAATTATCTGCTCAGAATTATCCTGGAGTAGAGCGTCGTACGATGCATCGCTAAATGCAACACCTTTCTCACTGGTCGTCCCCATCAGAGTTTTGATGGGAAGATGGCCAAAGCTCAGCCAGGCGATAAGACACAAGATTAGCATGAGTATAAGCAATGCAATCGCTCTGCTGAGGGCGGAAGAGCAGACGTGCTGATTCCGCGGTGAAGTAAAACGAATAATAGGGGAAGATGTTGTACGGACTGAATTGAAGGGGGCCTCGGGGGCCGAAACGGTAAAGGGGTCGCAGGAGACGATGGGGAAAAGGAGGGCAATGTAGGAGACATATGTTTGAGGAACGGGGAAAAGGGCGTGAATGGAACTCGGGGAGAAGATATGGAACGTTTTCTTAGGGGCCTGCCTTCCCGCATTGTTGTGGATGACGCGTAGTCGCGGTACATGGTGATGTTTGGTTCTTGTATCAGTCTGTTTGGCCGAGTCCTTCGGCATTTGCCGACCACTTACCTCGTGACTAGTCTCCTAAGTTTGACTGGTCATGAGTCTACCCATGGCTGTTATTAGCTGTTAGACACAGTTCCAGGCGAATACAACACTCCCCCGCGCACTACTCCAACTGGCCAACTGGCTTGTAGCCTATGTTCGACTCCGCCACTGATCATGGTTCGGGTTTTGTGCCAGGGCCGCCAGCTACCAGATTTAGCCATGGGAACTTTTGCCTCGACCGAGGTAAAATCACCCTGTTTTCATTCTTTTTCTGGATCCAGGACAAATCTCTGGTTTCTCTGTAGCAACCCCCAAGCTGGGATTGAATGCGAAATGTATGTCTTTGCTTCTCAGGGTGCTATTCACTTTTTGGGTAATTTATATAGGCTCTAAGTATAGCATTCAATTCAGTGGATTATCTTTGATTGGCGCCTTTCATTCAGCAAATGCAGATACCGCGCGACAATCGCGTGCAGACCAGCCTTAAAATGGGTTCCAACAAATATAGTACCAAGATACACAGGTTCTAGGGATTGTGTGTTCCGTTGAAGTTCCACTCTTATTTACTGACAGGCCAGGGATGTTTATTTTCAAAAAAGGATTGACGTCGAATTTGGAATTGACGTGGCTGGCATATTTCACACCATGATGAACCTTGCAACGTAAATCATATCACTGATCGAGGGATCGTTATTTTTAGGTTTCAGTCCCCTAAAAGATTGAATCACTCCTTCACTAACCCCCCCCCCCGCTTGACTTGCGAATTCGGTGGGGTCTGGACTGCCGATAAAGAGTGGTGCTTGATGCGGATATTCTCCGTCTGACCCCATATGCAACAAAGGGATCAAGTTTCAAGGGGAGAGCTAGCAGGTGTTTGTCCTTTCCAGGTACAACAAGCCGCACTCTCTCCTCGTGCCTGACATCTGGAGCTGAGGTCCCTAGGGGAAAGCAACTCCGTCGGGTACTAGTGACAGGAAATTCAAACTCCCTTAGTGCTATCATGGGCGCTAATCTAGTTCAAACCCAATTTCATGCGTGAGGTGCCTAGTGGGCTTCTGATTCCATCCTGGAAAGGAGCGGGCAGGAGTCAAACACACCCCGAAAGTTGACCTATGATCGCCAACGTAACAGCCAGTCAATCAACTGATTGCAAGTCAGAGACCGACTGTACTCTTAGTTGACAATAGCAGTAGCATTTCCTGTATACTCGGGGCACAAGAGACATCCTACTACGGCAACGGATATGAAATTGAGAATGAGTTGGAAGAAAAAAAACACGCTTGAGCGCGAGGACATGAAAAGAGGAAACGCAGAGAGCAAGTACGGAAATTTGAGTGAACAGGTGATGACCGAGGAAGGAATCCCACGAAGACAAATATTTATGGTTTTGCATCGAGGTCCTCTTCAGCTGTTCAAATGGTTGGGATACGGGTAGTCGGATGGACGAGGCACTATGATCGTAAGCACCATAATCCTGCTGAAGAATAAATAGGAGTTCGCTAGTTGTAGAGACGGTGGAACGCGTGGCTTCATGCGTTCTTAGGCAGCTCGCCGGTTGGGAAAGGGAAGTATCTGCGGGGAAGGAAATGAGACGATCATCAGGTAGCTCGACGGTGACATGGGACGTACGAGTACTGGGGCGTCATCAGGCCACTGGCTGCAGCATAGTACGCGATGGCGGCAGTGACAATCCCAGTGCCTAAGAGGCAGAAGTGTTATCAAATCATGCGAATCGTTAACGGGTCCTTAGGACTCACCTCCACCGGCCTTGGTGGCATTGACTTCAGGCTTGAATGCTCCAATCATGAGCAGCATGAAAGTTAGGTCAAGGAAAAAGAACAATGCGACCATGGTTAAGTTTGAGCGGAACGAGGCCAAGAGGATACACTAAAAAAATAATAAAATGAAGGGGCAATAGGATTCGATTCAGTAAACACTCGATCGTCTGACAAGAAACAATTCGAACAAATGTGAAGATGAACCAGGCCAAGAGGAAGAACGCGACAGCGTTGGCTTCATCTCCCGCTCGGACCGCAGGATTGGTAGTGGAGTACGCGTCTAGAATGCTGACGAACAAGGATAATAAGTATCAAGGCTGTTCCTCGACCTGAAGCGAATACAGAAGGCGCACCCTGATCCAGGGATGAAGATGATACCGTAGCTATTCAAAGAAAAAGAAAGAGAAAACGTGAGGTCAGCACATGAAGGGTTGGAAGTAGCTGACGATGCGAAATCCAATCACCTGATCCAGAAAGCCCCATATGAAGAGAAAGCAGTGGCACCAAAAGTGTTACCGCAAACGAACTAACAGTAATAGTGCGGTGAGAAAAGCGGGAAGAGAAAGAAATGCGACAACATCCCGCGAACCTCCCACATGCCCGCGAGGAGCTGGGCGAGACCACCGCATCCGAGAGCCATCTAAGAGGGAAGAGATCAGGTTGAGGGTGTCACTAGGGATGGCCAGAAAAATTTCCACCCACTCCGACGACGATATTTGGCTGAGGACAAGGATTCCGTCAATGAGCATGAGCAATAGTCAGAGCGATGAAAGGAATTCACCTCAGTGACATGGCGGGTCTGGGCATTGACAAGTGACAGAATGAGTGTGGTTGAAGCGAAGGAGAAGAGGCCAAGAGGCGCCGGATTGGCGATCTTGCGCAGGTGGCTACTTTAAAGGTGAGGTGGGTAGGGGAACAGACAGTTCGGGAGACCTACGGGGAGGGAGCAGCCTAGAGGGAGATTACACAAAGAGATGAGCAAGGGACACCATGAATGAGGGGAGGTAACCAACATATTTTTCAACGTCAGCCATTGAGGAAATGATAAAGGGCTAGGAGAGGCTAGAGGGGGCTGGGGCAGAAAAAGAGAAGGGGGAAAGGCAGCAATGGGTTGAACAAGCCACTCGTCTGGGGTTTATATAGCAGTGATAATTGAATGGGTCATACACCCTTGCTAGGTACTGGAATTCCTTCGAAAGGGATATTCCCCTCCGAGGAACGCGTTGCGTAGGGGCCCCTATCAGCTAGCGGATAAGTCTATACTCACCCACCATTGCCCCGGAGCGTCAGCCACGTCAAGAGCACAAACTACATGCAAAATGAATGAAAAAGACTTCCCGACTGGGCGAGGTTCTGTACAAATTTTGTGCCGATTTTCAGGAGACCCTAGCGACGGCTTTGATGCTGGCCGATCTAAGAGGGGCGTGACTATATGTAAATCACTCAGTCGACACAGTCGACCCTAGGCCTGCCAGGACCCCGCCGCATTTGATCTACTGAGATCTGGCACGTGGAGCTCGAAAAAACCGTGAACAATGCTACAGAACCAAAGTCTTTTTCGCTATATCATCCTCTCAGTGTCCCGTCTCCTTGAACACCCCCAGTCTACAGTCCATCTATGGTCGTCACTATGCCTTTGTCCACCCCTTCCTCTGCTTTTTAGGCACCCTCGCTTTTTCTCGATAAACCCCTTCACTCCCTTTAAATATCGCCTGATATGGAGAAAACGACTATTGGCCACAAACTAAAATCCCCAAGCCAACAGTCATCTAGCACAAACTCTGAATCCCAAAATAAAGTGAAACCTGTGAGCCTCGGAACCTAAAGCTCACCAATTTTTCGGGCCGAAAACCAATGGCACTGTGTAGCACCCGTATTGCTTCAAGACCCTTTTCTGATCCTCCCATCACTCTTAGACATGGCATCTAGTCGAGAAGGACTCTGGCAAATAAAATTGTCCCCCCATGGTGGATCATAAAAATGTGGTTGCAGCTGCTTTCCAAATTTGTAGGTCCCGAGGCCATTAAACTCCGCAAAATAATACGGCATCCCGCATCACGCGTCTCTTCTTCGCTTATTCTGTGTTCTCAAGTTGGTCTTATGTTCTGAGCCTGTTCAAGGCCGTTCTTTGATTGTGCTACCACAAGGCATGGTATTAACAATTGGGTTCACAATGCTTCTGCCGCTCTCTCACGGCACATCCCGGCATACATAAAGGGTAAATGGGTCAGCCATTAATTATTGTCAGCGCATGGAAGCACGCTAAGGTCTGTGGGGGGTACGTTGTCCCTCATACGCATTTTGAGGGACGTTGGGTTGATCTAACCGAGACCGGCGTATGGACGCGTGATTACTCCTTTGTGAAGCGCCCACTCAATTCTGATTATCAAACAATGCACTGTAGAACTTGCTGAGGATGAAATTTATGTATCATTCAGTACAGTACCAGTGTGTGTTGAGTCCAAGCGCTCAGCATTTCTCCGGCACCTCTAAATGGCAGCCACATCAAGCGGCAGCCCTCTGTGGCTTGCCACAAGAACAGTAACTTTTCTTTTTTCCCTTGCCGCACGATTTCAGTAGATAGATGACCCCATAGTGCAACAACCTGTATGCTATTTGTAAATCTAAATCTTCCAAAATCTCCCCTCCCCTTAGCTAATGGTAGCAGTCCTCACTACGACGGGACAAGGACATGAATGAAGCTTTAGACTGGGTCAAAGTAGAAGCTAGGAGGGGATTTAGCTATGACAGCCGCCTCTGAAGTGCTGAAGTTTTTATAGGAAGGCAAGGTGGGGCAGCAGCCCATGATCTTGTGGATCGTCACACCCCGTGATATCCACTCTGCATGTCTCACCGATTCTCTGGGTAGCAAAAAGCAACAGCGAGGGGGTAAAGCAGCCAAGCCACATAGAAAGCAGAAGCACTGTTGACGTTACTAGCTCGAATTTGTGATCAATTGTGGGATCAGATGACGGCTGGGTTTCCTCGACTCAAAGCACTAACCTCTCAAATCTACTCAGCATGAAGGTCCATTGACGGTCCTGTTCAGAGTGGGTGGCGAATCACTCTTCGTACTTGCCATATTCACTCTTCAGGGCTCTTAGGCGACCACGCACCCCAAACCGCGTTGTATGGCACCGGTCCCTTCGGCGGCAGATATTCACTAGTATGACTCCTTGTCCGTTGGAGACCCTCCTCCACTGTCTCAGCACACGTTGTAGCGAACCCTGAAGAATACCTGAGATTGGGTTGGGAAGGTCAAGACCGCATGGATAGATCTACAATACACAATTCAAGCTGTCTTGCGTCTTGATGAACATGAACTAGTACAATCAATATCTCCAGCAAATTCCAGTCGTTCCAGTCGCTCCATCTAGGCTACTTCCTACGGAACTCGCCACTGCACCAAGCATCCATCGGTTGACAAGGACCAGATGAAGGTAATTATCGTCTATCGAGATCATTCGCCCATTCTCGATTATGCCGAGAGGCAAGCCCGACAGCCAGGTCAGGGCATCCAGGATAGGCCACAGGTGTCCAAGACGACAGCGCGCAAAAAATGCGGCGAGAGCGCAGATAACGAGGGATGGGAATACAGTCGAGTATATCGCCCAGCGGGTCGGCCTCTCACTGTCATCGAACCACGTACGCGCGTCCAGTTGTTGCAAAATGGAGAGTGCAAGGATAAGGAGAGACATTCCCAGAGAGAGCGTGATAGATGTGTAGATCACCCAGGTCGCTGTGGGCACGGTCGGTCCGAAACCGAGAGTTTTCCGAGTTTGCTCCTGGAAGACGGCGCCAAGGATAGCAGCCAAGAGACCAAAACCGTTCAGAAATAGACCTGGAGTCAGACCTTGTGGAGCACGGGGCGAAGAGCGATCAAACGTGGCGACAACCATGAGTTCTTTGGACCCCGCGTCTGGAACCAACATCTTCATCCCCGGCTCCGATGTCCTCGGTGTGCGTCCGAAGAACAAGGTATGCCAGTCGGTGAGCCTGCCTGAGTAAAGGGTGTTGGCGAGAGTCACACTCGTCCATAGCGCCGGCGGACGTGCCAACGCTGAGGAAGTAACAGATAATCATCTGTCCGCAGAGCCCCGCAAAGAGGAAGGCGTATGTCGGCCAACGGGACGCGCCGCCGCTAAAGACGAGGTCGAAGAACTTGGGTGTATTCGCGTAGGGTTCAATGGCTTCGAGCACAGCCTGCACGCGATCAAGGTAGGCCTCGTCCGCAGAGATATCTTTGATGGACCGGCGACCGGGAAGATTCTGGAAGGTCACGCGGCCCTTATCGAGCAATTCGCCGCCTAGAATGGCGATCCACAGTGATTGTCCAATGTTGACTGTGGCAAGCTGACCAGAGTCGAGCGCATCGAAAGCTATGGCATGTTGCTTGACGTGCTGTACAACTCGGTAATACGCGCGCGCAAGCTCGTTCAG
The DNA here is from genome assembly GCA_014904985.1 of Hydnum rufescens UP504. Lineage (NCBI taxonomy): Eukaryota > Fungi > Basidiomycota > Agaricomycetes > Cantharellales > Hydnaceae > Hydnum > Hydnum rufescens. The sequence continues at coordinate 92,483 of MU129101.1, forward strand.
GGAGGCGGAGACTTTAGCGGATGTCGAGGAGTAAGAGTGGAAGTCTATGGCGCAAACGGGCGCATCGAGGTTTACCCCAACTAGATTGAGGCTCCATGGTCCTTGGTCGGTCGAGCCCTCGTTCTTCGCGGAATCTCGCAATTGAGTCTGGGAATAAGGTCGGCGAACCATGTGTGCAGCAACCACGGCCAGTGCCTTGTCCTCGCTGTCGACGTCGATGACGGAGTTGTGTGGCATCCACAGCGTGGAAAACTGGAGCTCATCACCCTGGTACACGTTCACCGCCCAGTCTCTGAAAAGGTGATAATCCGTGGCGGCGAAGAGTAAGAAGTCTCGCGCAGAGGGAGGGTCTAGAAGACTGGGTTTGATGCTTAGGGAGCTTGGGGTTACGGGGCTCCAGCCTGGGGAGACGGGGGTCCAATTTGCGGGGATTATGAGGCCCTCGGACGTCAATCTCCATAAACTCTTGTCCGGGGGCGTTGCGAGGTGTTTGTATGTGACAGGGGGAAGAACGGAGCTGGTCTTTTTCAAGGCTTCAGCGCGAGCGGCCGCTGTGATTTCGTTGGAGCGTATCCAAAAGTTCGACTTTCCGTGCGTTGAACGAATGTCGGATAGGAAGTGACAGGCGTTGCTGACCCATTCGACGCGACGCATAGCCTTCAGAGAGAATATGGGGAGCCCATTTCCGAGAAAGATGCCGATGGAAGGGTCTAGTACCCAAAGACTGTCGGACTCTGTCCCAAGACCCGCATAAAGAATGCTTGCAAGAAGAAGCAGGCCGCTGGGCCAAGAGATGATATCGTTCCCTGGTGCTTGAGCGAGAACAGGACGCAGGAACAGAGCGAACAAAATGATACGAATAGTTGCGGTGAAAGTGAAGCCCCGGAGATTCAGAATGCGGCGGGTCAGGGAGGGCTAGAATGAATGGCGGGTGAGATGCAAGTAGTGAGCACACGAGGTCGAGCAACGTACGGAACTGTCAGGGGCCTTTTTGGCTACTATGGATGCCTGGCTTGAGGGCTGGGATTGCGCCGCCGCAAAGGTGGGTCAGATACCATGCATGCTCTGAGCTCGAGGGCGGATGGAGCCGGAAACGCGGACTACATATACACGCAGCGTGAGTCCACACGTGGGTCCAACTCAGCTTTGTGGTTGCATACATCAAAGTGTTCGGAGCGGTTCTGCTTGTCCGTACTAGGTTGTTCACCAACATCCAAGTCAATCCGAGTAGGAGGAGAGCTGCGGGATGAAGTCAGAAAGAGGTGGAGACAGGCTGGAGCTTCGACTGAAAGTGAGTAGATACCTACAGGTTGGGCCATGTCTAGGTGCTTCCGCTGTCCAAGGACCACAGTAAGGAGAATGGTCAAGGTACCCAATGCTCGTAATTCGTGCTCCTGATCGTTGGCGCCCTAGGCCTTGAGCTGATGCGTGTGTTGGTATGCACCACGACACAGCCTACGCGTAAAGCAGCAGCGGAGAGACGTATCGTGGAAGGGGAACGATATCGAAGAAGAAATTGGCTCCAGCATCGGGATAAAGTCAGAGAGAGGGTCGCTGAGCGCCTCTGGCCGGCCAGAGAAGCCCGAATCGATCTGCCTAGCGAATTGCGAAACCTGTGCACGTACAAAGCTCTTCACACTCATTATAATAACTGGCTGATCATCGCGAAGATGGTTTGGGAATACAATCAAGTCCACGTGAGAGGGCAGTAGGGTTTCCTGAAATGCAGAAGCAGTGGCACTCTGGCTCTGGCTCCTCCTTCCCAACTTGAAACAGTGAGTACACGTCCTGGCTTGAAGCGAGCGCTCGAGCAGGTCCTGCAACACGCTGCTTTTCTTGTTGAAGGTGAGATCATGGTGCTTGAGAGTAGTCGACGGTGTCCCCACCTCTTCGGCTCATTCAATGTTAACGCGCTAACGTCTATGATGGATGCCACGTGTTCGGGATTCAGCTGCCGACGTGAATAGCTTGGCTGTAATTCCGTCCCCACTCTTATGTTTACATAAGAGAGGGCAGGGAATTTCGTCGTCAGGTGACTTGGAGAATCTCCTTATTTAGTACTGTAAAGTCTAGCAAAGGAATTTTTTCATGACGTGGCACCAATTGAAGCAAAGGGGGTCTGAGGACCCGTGACACTAGCAAAGTGACAGCCACCGCTGGCACCGTGACATTGTGACATATCTACCCAGCGGAATGGCCGCCAATGAAATCAGTAGTACAGTATTTTACCACTCAATGAACACCCATCACTCAATGACCACTTCTTAAATTCAGCTCCTTCCACTGTTCTGAGATTTGGACCATTGAAAGGGCCCCTCATATGAGTAGGACCCCCAATTTTCAGGGAGTTCAGTCCAGTGAGTGTTGAGAAAGAAGTCAGTTAAGCACTGATTTCACACAGTTTTGATCATCACAGTTTTAGCTTAGGTTACAACTCCCACCAGCTTGAACAGATATCTTTAAATATACATTAATAGTGAACATAAGAGTCATGTGCATGTCCCCCAGAGATTCTGGCTCTGCTAGAAGACCTGCAATGCTTGTTTTTATTGATGGTTTTGATGATGAATGAGCTGGCCCCCTTTGGATCCAACTTGATTCAATGCTTGTTCATAGGTGTGGATTCTAAGGAAGCAGAAGAGTGGAAGGTAGTGAGAAATGTGGCTCAGGACACAGGCAAGCTGGATAATGAGACTGCCCTTGCCCAGTGGGACTTGCACCAAGCATTGCCTCATGTAAACAGTACTGTTATCCCTCTCAAGCATATTTTTGCCACTAGGAATGTGATTTGGGAGATGAAAGAGGGAGAAGATGAGGGGGAGGATGTCAGCAATGATTTGGAGCCATCTGGGCCCCAGTCAGATAATGAGGGAGGTATTGGAGATGATGATACTTGAAGTGGTCATTGAGTGGTGGGCTACTTTTGTGAATACAAACAGCCTCATTTACAGATTACTTTCTTGAAACCTTAGTTCTTCTTTTTTCACTTTCTAAGTCTGCACACTTATTCTTCATACATTACTCTACATATGTCCATATTACTCCTAGTTCTTTGGGTGTCATGGTGACATGCAGTGACCATGAGAAAATATTCTCAAACCATGTGGTCATTGAGTGGTAAAATACTGTATTAAATTTCACATAGCAGCAAGCACCCTTTTTTTTCTTGGGGATTACTGTCATCTCATCTCATCCCTCATACCATGCCACCTGATGATTTTGTGGGGCCTATGGATGCCTTTGTCAAGCATATTTCCAAAGATGAGTATAGGGAACAGAGTTCTATTGAGTTTGAAAAGCTTCACCTCATCAATATTGCAAAAAGCAAAAAGAAGCACCACCCTGAAAAGGGAGGTGATGAAAAATGATGAGGAGCAGGAAAAGGCTCACCTTCACCAACACAAGCACTGACTCATCTGGGAAAATTATTAAGAAGGTGGTCTCTCATATCTTTCCCTTTGCTACTATTATGTGCTAACTAGTAGACATAGCATGTAATGCCTCCAAAATTTGCACTAGTGTGATGATCTGGACCCAACTCACAATTATTATTGCCAATCAAGAGCAAAGGTGGTTATATGATCAATCCCCATCACCATAGCCACTGTACACAGTGGTTCCAACCCCCATGCTGGGCAGCTATTTCTGAAGCAATGGTTTGGAACAACTGGAAGGTATCAGAGGCTATCTGAAGTCTTCAGACATTGCCTGGTGGTGCAAATTTAATATGCTTCATCCTGGGACTGTTGTGAAATGGATGGAGAAACACTCCAAAGGATCATGATTGTGGGCATGGCCAATGGACCAAGAAGACCCTGGAAGCTGTAGAGAAAGTGCATCAAGGTATTCTTGAGCACAACTCCAACTTGGGGCACCCTCACTTTTTGGTAATAAGATTGTCATTCCCCATGGAGGTATTGATCTCATGTCTATTCCAGTTGAAGCATCCAGCAATTGTGAAGGTTATCTGCAAGCAATTCCAGAATTTTTGTGCCATCAGTGTGCCAGTGTCCCATGTCCTTGTCAAGTCCCAGATTCTGGGAATCATTCAATCTCATGCCCCCAAGCTCCTCAAGGACCAAAAATTCAAGTGTTCTGACACCTTCATTCATAAATTCCTACATTCAAAATTACAATGGTTTATGTGTACTTCTACTCAGGTGATGCAAAAGACTCCAGATAACTGGGAAAAGCTTTGTGAGGATATGTTCATGCATTTCATTTACTATATTAAAATCTTTGACATTCCTGCTGAGCTCATAATCAATGCAGACCAAACTGGCATCTGTTTGATTCCAGTGGGGAATAAGACCTGGGCATGCACAGGTTCAAAGCAAGTCAATACCTTTGCCAAGGATGAAAAGCGACAGTTTAGTCTGATGGTTGTGAGTTCAGCTGCCAGCATCATTCTCCCTTTTCAAGCCATCATCAAAGGAAAAACCTGAAGAGTCCTCCCATCAATCAACTCCCATGTGGAAGGTGAGTGGATGGGTATCCTTTGGACTTTAGGGGGAGACAATCATCAGAGCTCTCTTGAGGCTATGCAATCAGTTTGAGTTGTACAATTCCTTGATGTTTCATTCACTGCTAACTGCTGTGGTAATCCAGTCGACAGATAGTGTCCTTGTACCATACATTGTGGGGATCAAGAAAGATTTGGCATTACTGCTCACACAAAGGGCAATTCTCTTGATCAATTCTTGGTCTGTCCATCAAAGTGAGGATTACCATAACTGGATGAAGGACAAGCATGGTCTTATAAAGATTGGGTATATTCCTGCTGGTTGTGCACCCTCTCTTTCTTAAAGATTATTATTCCTTTGCTGACACTACTTAACAGGCACTGGAGAAATTCAGTCTGCTGATGTAGGGTTACAACATGTCATTAAGCATGACATTTGGACCCAATGCTTAGAATTTCTCATGACCTCTGGTGAAAACAATATTAAATTGGGCCAGAACCTCAGTAATGTCTCACTGCCTGATGATCTTGAGCAACTACAAAATGAAAATGAAAAATGGATTACAAATACCTATTGCTGGCTCCTCAAGCAGCCAAAAGTAGTAAAGGCAGTCTGTCCATGGCTTGATTATATTCTCACACAATGACTCAATGCCCATCTCAGCAGGCATGGAAACAATGCATTGTGGTACCTCTCATATGCATGCTTGATGAGTGTGGAAGCTGTCGGTAATCAAGACATACGGACAATATCTATTATGTAAACATTTCCTTTTTTATCCCACTCGCCCATTATACAGTTCTCCGGATAGAGCCGGCTCTCCTCAGTCCTCTATAATGAGACTGAGGTGAGCCGAGACTAGTTTAGTCTACACAACCTTTCCCCACTCATTCATTACATTCCTTTCTCCCAGTCTATTATCTAGGTATTTTCATCCCAATATAAATGAGTCCTCTATAACGAGACTGAGTCTATTATCTAGTCTCTCGATAGGTTATGGGCCCATTGACTCCATCTTCTAGTACTGCCGTGCCTACTGCTGTTCCCTCATCTGCCCTTCCTATTCCATCTACTACCATGGCAATTTCTGCGGATCCAACTGGACGCTTATTCGCATCAATTCCGAAGCTTGCTAATGACGGTGGGAATTTTATGCTGTGGAAGTATCGCGTAAGAGAGATTCTCGAAGCACGTCGCCTACTTGATTATGTCACTGGCGACAATATACAAACTGAACCCAGCATTGGCGATGTGAACCGTGGTGACTGGATTAACAAGAACTGCGAAGCACAACAGCAGATTACGCTTACACTCGAGGATGACCCACTCCTTGGTGTTATGCACCTAGACAACGCTGCGGCTATCTGGGATGCCCTTTGTACACGCTATGAAGGAACCGGTGTCCAAGCCATCTCATATTTAATGAGTAAAATTTGGCGCGAGCAATTTAATGATAGCTCGGACTTGCAAACGCAGATAAATGAACTGCGTGCAAGTGCCCTTAAGCTCAAAAACCTTGGATTCACACTCCCTGACAACATTCTCACTATCGCTATTCTCCTTTCCCTTCCACCCTCATACGCCAATCTCCAGACCTCTATTGGGGTTACCGCTGATGAAAAGCTCGACTCGCATAAAGTCACGACCCTGATTCTTGCAGAACAGCAACGGAGGCGCGAGACCGGCGAGGCCGCATTCAGAGCTCGTGCAGCTAAGTCGAATAATGGAAAGGACACGAAGGATGGTAAAAAGTACAAGAAGTGCACAAACTGCAAACGTCTTGGACATACTGTGGAGAAGTGTTACTCAAAGGGTGGTGGAATGGAGGGACAAGGGCCTCCAAGACGAGATGAGAAACGGGACGAAAAAGGAAAAGTTGCCGAAACCTCTGCCCAATCAAATACAACTGACTCAAAGCCAATCACACTCTTCATGGCCAGCATAGATGACAACGAAGGCGACGATGAGCATGTAGAAGCACATGTTGCTAACCGACTCGTAATGCCAAAGCACTGCGAAGGATGGATTGTTGATTCTGGGGCATCAGCACACATGTCGGCACACCGAAATTGGTTTACAACATACCAAAAGATCCATCCACCACGTCGTGTCTGGCTTGGTGATCACCGGTACATAGAGGCAGTGGGCGAAGGCCGTATCATGGTTGAAATGGCCGTTGGCAGCGGAAAGTCCATCCCTGGAGCTTTCCAATCCGTCCTACATGTCCCCAATCTAAATGGAAATCTGATCTCGGTGCGACAACTTGGCCGCTCAGGCTGTTCCACACAATTTACAGCAAACGAGTGCACTATCCGAAATGCCAAGAATGAGATTGTCGGACTTGCCCCGGTTAACGGAAACCTGTATACACTGCAAGTCTCGGTCTGTGCTGAGGAGAAGGCATATATTAGTACCGTCAATACATCGGAGGAACATGGTCTTGCCATCGGCTCATTCTCTTCCCGGGCGTCTATCGAGATTTGGCACCGTCGACTTGGGCATATCAACTACGACTCTATTCGGCACATGGCCAACAAGAACTTAGTCAGAGGAATGGAGATTTCACCTGACTCAAAGGCACCCCCATCAGTCTGCACCCCCTGTGTCGAAGGAAAGCATGCTCATACCCCTATCCCAAAAGAAACATCAACACGGGCCGATGTGGTACTCGGACGTGTGTTCTCGGATGTTTGGGGTCCAGCCCCTGTGGCTACACCTTCAAATGAGCGCTATTATACCCTGTTTGTTGATGATAAATCCCGCCGTATCAACATCTCACTCATTAAGCACAAAAGCGACACTTTCGCCGAGTATAAATCGTTCGTTGCACGTGCTGAAAATGAAACCGGCCAACGAGTCTTAACCCTACGGTCAGATGGTGGCGGAGAATATGGTTCAAAAGAGTTTAAATCTTACCTTAAAGAAAAGGGACAAAAGCACGAACTCACGAACCCAGACACCCCTCCTGAAAATGGTGTTGCTGAACGTGCAAACGGTTACATCGTAGGACATGCCCGGTCCTTACTTCAGGATTCAGGACTCCCAAAGGCTTTCTGGGGGCATGCGGTCCAACACGCGGTTCACATTCACAATGTAATGCCATCACGCGCACTGCCTGAGAGCATTACCCCTCACGAGGCCTATTTTGGTCAGAAACCAAACCTATCTCTTCTTCGTGTATTTGGGTGCAAAGCCCACGTTCAAATCCCTGCAAAACATCGTGACAAATTACATGCGCGGAGCATGGAGTGTATCTACTTGGGGTATTCGGAATCCAAGAAGGCTTACCGAGTCTATCACCGCCAATCAAAATGCTTTTTCGAGTCCCGCGATGTGATATTTGACGAAGGGACAGGTGCAACGGAACACGTAGAAATCGAAGTCGGATCATCGATTGAAGGGGGGAGAACAGCGTACATGCAGAGAATCAGCGAGGAGATCGAGACGAGAAAGAGAAGGTCTCTGACTCACCAGCTCCCGCTGTACCCTTGCCTGCTACTTCAACATCTCAACCGCCGACCCAACCATCTCCAAGTGGAGAACCGACACTCCGTCGATCAGGGCGTACTATTGTCAGACCCCTACGTGACGACGAAAACCCGAAACTTACCCTCACGTCATACTCCAGTCACTCAAACCCCACACCAAAGATCTCTACACCCACAGACATGAACTCAGTGGGCGATGAACACGCCAAACTCGCCATACCTCATGAACCCTCTAGTTACAGAGAGGCAATGGCCATGCCCGAAGCTGACCATTGGATGGAAGCATGTATCTATGAGATCGAAGCCCTGGACAGGAACGAGACCTTTGAGTGGGTAGAAAGACCAATGGATCGACAGATTGTTGGAAGCTGCTGGGTATTCAAAATAAAGCGCGACTCAAGTGGCGAAATTTCTGGCTATAGAGCCCGGGTTGTGGCAAAGGGATACACTGAAGTCCCCGGTGTGGACTTTTTCGAGACCTATGCCCCAACAATCCGAAAACAATCTTTTCTTGTGATCCTTGCTCTCGCCGCCAAATTCAACCTTGAACTTGTCCATTTCGATGTTAAGTCAGCATTCCTTAATCCCCTACTCAAAGAATGGATTTACATGGAAGCCCCCCTTGGCTTTACTCCGCCAAAACCTGGCATGGTCTGGCTATTGCTTCGGAGCCTCTACGGCCTTAAGCAAGCTGCACGAGAATGGTACCTGCAAATGAAAACAGAGTTTGGAAAGATTGGATGGAAGAGAACCAACACTGACTATGCGGTCTTTACTCAACATGACAAAAACGGACTCGCAATTCTCGGATCCCATGTCGACAACATTATGCTCGCAATTCCGAAACCTTCGCTCCAAGCACACAAGGACAACCTCCTAAAGACCTTCGATATGCGGTACATGGGCGATCTCCATTGGTACACAGGAATCAAAATCTTGCGCAATCGAAGCCAGCGCACTATCACTATTTTGCAGGATTCATACACCCGCGATGTTCTCGAGCGTTTCAAGATGGCGGATGCACGGCCTAGTGCCACACCAATGGCCACCAAGCTGAAACTCGAAAAGCTGGACTCACCTAGGACCGATATCCAGCACTACCAGTCAATGCTAGGCTCGGTTATGTATGCGATGATTGGCTCCCGTCCTGATCTAGCATTCTCTGTTGGCTACCTCAGCCGACATGCAGCCACCCCGGGACCAGAGCACCTGACTGCCCTAAAGCGGGTCTACCGTTACCTTGTCAAGACTGCTGGAGCGAGCCTGACCTTTGACGGCGCAAAGTCCAGCGTCTTGCGTGGATTCACTGATTCAGACTGGGCCGGGGACCCGACAGACCGTCGTTCAATTACCGGATCTTTGTGGGTCCTCTGTGGGGCACCTGTTGGCTGGAGCTCCCGGAAGCAGTCAAGCATCGTTATCTCGAGTACCGAAGCAGAATATATCGCCGCGACTCATGGAACACGCAATGCAATTTGGTTCCGGAGCCTCCTCAACGATTTGGGCCACCCAATGAACAACCCGACGACAATCTACATTGATAATCAATCGGCCATTGCCATTGCGCAGAATGAGAAATTTTCAGAGCAAACGAAACATTTCGAAGTCGGCCACCATTTTGTCCGTGAAAAGCTCGAAGATGGGATTATTGCACTTGAATATATTCCGACGGAGCACCAACCTGTGGATATTCTCACAAAACCTCTTGCTGCGGACAAATTTCACTCCTTCACCGATATGATGGGCCTTAACGGGATCCGCTAGTCTTGAGTGGGCGTGTCGGTAATCAAGACATACGGACAATATCTATTATGTAAACATTTCCTTTTTTATCCCACTCGCCCATTATACAGTTCTCCGGATAGAGCCGGCTCTCCTCAGTCCTCTATAATGAGACTGAGGTGAGCCGAGACTAGTTTAGTCTACACAACCTTTCCCCACTCATTCATTACATTCCTTTCTCCCAGTCTATTATCTAGGTATTTTCATCCCAATATAAATGAGTCCTCTATAACGAGACTGAGTCTATTATCTAGTCTCTCGATAGAAGCTGTATGCACCATTATGGAATGTTTTTCAGAAGATCCTTCCTTTGCATTGCTTGTTGCCCCTGAGCCTGGGGATCTTCCTGTTGATGTTGACCACCCAGAATTCTCTGAGTACAATTCCAATGATGACACTGAAATGACATCCATGCATATTGCTCAACTCCAACTTATCAATCCTGGCAAGACTAAATTCACAATTAAAAATACACACTTTCATATGGCCAAGGACAATGAACTTGGCTTCCAAGTTCTGAGTAAGTTTGATGATGAGACTCTCACTGATCATGATGCCAATGGGGATATAGATCTGGATGTATCCAGTGACAAGAATGATGAAAATCCCTCTGACTCAGATGAGAGTAGTCATGTTACCTCATTTCCAGCCTCTCATCATCAACCTAGCCATTACCAGACACCTGAAGTTGAAGTCCCCCATGGCATCATTGGAAAACTCATTGAGATTGATGAGTAAGCTTTGCAGCATGTAAGTAATCCACCCAGTTCAGTGTTACTGCTTTTTCTGACAGCCTCTAGATACACATTTATGGTTGATGCAATTCACACTCCCTCAATAATTTTATTCCCCAGACATCTCAGTGGACACTGGCTTAAAGAAGCCAATTTTGTGTCATCAGTTTGCTGCTGTTGGTTCACAATAGGGACACTACTTTGGACCTCTTAGGCTAGCTTCCACTATGCAGGAAGGGACCTACATCAGGAAAATCATTTACTCTCTGAAGGTGGGATGTATCTCTGAAGACTCTGAAGACTCTGAAGCTGTATAAGAGGGTGTAGTTAGAATAGGCTGAAGAGAACAATGACTCAAACATCCCACAACCAAGATTCAGACTTTGCATACAGACCTCCAGAGGCACATATATACCTGGTGCCTGATCAATGCTGGTGACCTCAATAATGCTGTGGGTGGGCCATGCAAGCTGGGTGTCACAACAATTGCCTGCAGACAGCCAAGGAAAAGGAAAATTATGCATGGTGGCTGAAGACAGCCCCTTGTTATGAGTGTGGGGAGACAGGCCATGTGAAAGCCAAGTGTCCAAAGAAGACCTTGGCCACAATCAAGCCCACTGAAACAAACCAAGTCACTTTGGCAAGCCCTGGCCCTGAACCCCCAGCTGTCTTCTTTGTTGATGCACAATCAACCCTGCCCACAGTGGCCCTCTTGGTTGACCATTCATCATGCAAGGATGTATGGGTTATCAACTCAGGGTGTACTGATCACATGTCCTGTCAGCCATCCAAATTTATGACCTACACTCCATTCCTGACACTGAGAGACATTCACCTTGCAGACAAATTGTTGATCCAAGCCCATGGCCATGGCACTATTGATCTCAAAGTCATTGTTGGAGGAGAAAAAAGGGTTGTCCACCTCAGCTCAGCCCTCTATGTCCCCAACCTTGGAAATTCACTGCTGTTAGGGGCTGTTCCTAGTATGGGGAGGTGATTATGTAATCAGGTTCAGTAAGAATGGGAAGCCCCTAAGATGATTGATGATGAGATGCACAAAGCACAAGGATTATGTAATGTTGCAGAAGACAAGAACACAGAGAAGTGAAGCAGGAAAGACTGGATTCTCAGGAGGCTTGAGACAAGGGAGGAATTGGTGAGAAGAGAGTCAATATAGTGACATGTATTCTCAATCTTCTAAAGAGGCAAGAATACAAGAAGTACCTACTTATATACTAAGAGGTTAAGGAATTACTAAGGAGGGGAAATGGTATGATATATGGTATGATATGTAGTGGTGTGACAAGAGGGAGTCACATGATGTGGCTTTGTAAGAGGTTGCAAGTATGACTCATGACAGCTGCTTTCAGTCAAAATCCTGAACTGTTGTCAATTCTCCATTCACTTCACCAGCAGGCAATGCTTGGTAAAATCAGCCAGTGGGAAAGTTGTCACTAAATCCACCAGAGGTGGAAATATCTTTGATCTGCATCTCCAACCTCATCCCATGGCAAGTCTTGCTTGCTCCAATATGTCCTTATTGCTTGATCTCATTCACAAACACCTAGGCCATGTGAATTTGGACTCCCTGAGGCATGCCCTTCACCAGGGAGCCCTGGTTGGTGTAGATGATCTTGTTGATACAACAACCAATGACATGTTTTGCAATGCTTGCATTTGGGGAAAGATGGCCAGTACCCCCATTTCAACTCAGACATGTTCACACCACCACACATCTTGAGTGTGTCCACTCTGATATCTGTGGTCCATTTGAGGTCCAATCTCTTGGTGGAAATAGCTACTTTGCAACCCTCATTGATGATTTTATGGGATACATGTGGGTCAAGCTGATGAAACTAAAGAGTGATGTGAATGCATGGTACATTGAAAGGGACACTGAATTCTTAAATCAGTATGGATGCCACATTGGTATTCTTCAGTCTGACATATGGATGCTGCAGTTCAGGTTTAAACCTGTGAAACCTGAGTTTAAACCTGAACCTGACCCAGGTCAGGTTCCATTGGGGTCAGGTTTCATTTCATTTTCTTCAGGTCAGGTTCAGGTTTTGGCCTTGCCCTGAATCCAAAAACTGGTCTGAAACCAGGTTTAAACCTGAACCTGAAAGGTAGGGTGTAGGTTCCATTCCATGTAAATTGACCATTATTCTGGCACCAAATCTGGCAATTTACACATGTAACTATAGTTCTGGAGTCAGAAGTCACATGACTTGGCCATCAAATGAGGTAATTGGTGCAGGTCACAGGTCACATGACAGAATGTAGTGACTAAATACCATCTCCAGAAGATGTGTGAGCAATAAATTGAAGTGAAAGGGGGCTAGGAAGGAGATGTGGATCTAAAGCAGGATGTAAAGGGAGTGGCAGAGGCAGAGACTTGAGCAGAGGGTGTAGATATTCTGTAGTACCCCCTGAAAATGTTGGCTTCCCTCATACCTCAGGTTTCAGGTTTAAACCAGGTTTAAACCAGAACCTGACCTGAATGGAACCAAACCTCAGGTCAGGTTCAGGTTTTGCCCTCATGGGTGATTTTGGAACCTGGTCAGGTTTAGGTTTTGCCCAAATTGGGAAAAACCTGACCAAAACCTGACCGTGGCAACCATAGATCCATCTGCCATCTTGGTGGGGGTCACCAAGCTCAAACAAGGCAGACTGTGACTTCTAGGTATCATCTCTTCAGCCCCAGAACAAACTGTTTCCCCCACCATTATCCCCATGCATCCAGTCATTTCCTCTCCTCTCCCATTGTCTTCATCCATTCTGCAACTCCCCCCCATCATGAGACCCACTGCTGAGTCAGGCCACCATCCAAGAACTCCTCCCCATCAGTCTCCTATGTCATCACCTTGGGCCTCGCCAAGCAAAAGGAAATGGTATGTCATTCTTCAGGGTCACAATGTTGGGGTATTTGATAGCTGGTAAGTTCATCCTCCAAGATCCATCAACACAGTTATTAACTTCATACAGGGAGAAAGTCCATAGCCTTGTTAACAGTGTTTCTGGTGCTCTGTTCTGGCAGGTCCATTCTCTAGCTGACAGCCAGAGAATTCTTGCTGCACAACAAACAATCAATGATGAAGCAGCTACAATTGATGCCCATGATTCAGCTGTTCTCAGTGCTTTGAATCACTGATGCCTGATTTCATTTCATCACATTTCCTTATTCTCTTGCAACTATGTAGTCTTGCTATCCAAGTGTATTATCTAGATTGGAATTACATAGTTCCTTGACATACTTTTGCCCATGGAAAGATGTCTTTCCCCAGAGTGGGGATAAGACACAGGTGTTACCATGACTCAAAGTCGGCTTGAGCCACAAGCACTCACCCAGAAGTTTCCCTGCCAATCCAATCCCCAATTGAGTTGATCCATCAGCTAGAGTTGAGTTGAGTCAGCAGAAGCTGCCCAGAGCCAAGCATAGCAGATCATGGCAACTAGAGAGGTACAGTGTAGTGTTGGCTCAAGCATGAGTCAAGTTCTGTCATGTCACATCACCTGGAAGTTGCCTTGAAGCCAACCCAACTGAATTGATTTGAATTCAATGCTATTGGCTAGAGACTCCAAGAAGATTAGTCTGGAAGCTGTCTGGGAGCCCAGCAGCAACACTACTACAGTTATCACTGGAAAGCTGGCTACTTGATATTGCAATACCAAACAACTCAACACCAGAGATATCCAGTTCACATTGAACTTGTGGCCACAACACAATATGAAGTGATTCTTCAGTGATATCTAGGATTACCAAAACTATTTTTGGACCAATCAACTTATTGTATAATTATGAGAGTACCAGAACACCTCTGACACAGCAATCAATATTATCCCAATGCTGAAACACTACATACACATCCTAGAGACTAGCCACCCACAAAAAGAAATTTTCATCACTTGGAATTCATGTTCTACAGGTTTTTTGTTGAAAAAAAGCCCAAAAAATATGTCACAATATCTTTCCAAGTACTCAATATATTCAAGGTATTTGTCAGGTTTAACGTTGCAGGTATCTGGCTGCACACAATGATCCATAGCATTCATGATCTAGTGCTCCATGATGATCACAAAACCAAAAATTACTGTAGCTTGAATTTTATGTGTAGCCTTTGACTCAGGCTGTTTCCCCCCAATATTTTTGCTCACAGGTGTCCATATGAGTCATAGCTAACATTCTAGAGTGTAATGTCCTGAATTGAAGCACAACCCATTGCTGATCTGGTTTCTGAATCCAGAGTATGCCATTAGATCACAGTTGGTCTCAGGCTTGATAATCTCAAAACATAGATTAGGAAGTGGATCACACAATTCTCAAGTAATCTTCAAATTTTAAGCACTCAATTAAAAGTTGCATTCAATGTGAACCCCTTTGTAGAAAAATAATTTGTGCTGGCAGGAATTCATGAAATTATTACAAGATGGGATTGACATTTGGCCCTCTGAAGGGGCCATAAACTTTGTGGGAAGCCCATATTTCAGGATGATGCATGCTCAAGTGCTTGTCATGTCACCATTCAATAAAATTCTGCATGGTGTGGAATCCCCTTGGCCAGCTGGCAGGCAACTCAGGAAGAACACACATTCTAATTTATTTAAAAACTGTACACAACTATACCCCAATCACTAAATCATACCCCACAAACTAAGCCCATGAAAATCTGTACGAGCCTCCAGCTTTGAGTCATGGGCAAGCCTAATGTCTGTTTATGAGTCAGATACTTCCAGTGTCTTTTTCCCAAGTGACTCTATGAAGACATGCCAAAGCATCACTGCACTAACTTTGCACAGTATACCACACTTGATGATGAGGGATATGTCCCCATTCCCATTACCCACATTGTCTCTACTGCTAGCTCAACCTCAGTATCTACTCAGCAGGTGATGGTACCAGTGTCTCCCCAGAAGAATCCCACTGTGCTGTACACTCACATTCCTGATTTTAATGATGTTTCTGGTGATGGTTATGAAGCAGACATGGATGATGATAGGAATCTTGGGACAGTTCACTTCATTAAGGCCTGCCATGCAAAGTGTTACCCTAATGCCATGAGCCCCTGATATTGTCTTTTTGGCCTTTCTAACAGTGTCCCTAGGATGCCCCCCTGCTTGGTTGGACTCCCCTATATGATGCTTTTGCAGATGCCATGCTTTGTCATGAAGGTTATGGGGACTTGATATCAGTGACAACGTGTGCAGATTGTGACATAGCTGATCAGGTAGTTTACAGGTGTGATGAATGCATGCTCAATGAGCTCAACCTCTCAACTGCATACCACCCCAAGACAGATGGCCAAACCAAACACCTAAACCAGATCCTTGAACAGTACCTACAAATCTACATTGACTACTTGCAAGATGACTGGGCACTCCTACTCCCCCTTGCAGAATTCACATACAACAATGCAGAGCATTCTGCCACAAATGTCACCCCCTTCTTTGTGAACAAAGGGTTCCACCCCAACCTCAAGGTCAATATTGAGGCAGTACCTTCCACTGAGGCCAATCAAACTGCACTCGATCTCTGCAATGTCCACAAGTATGTTCGCAAGCAACTCGCAATCACACAAAAGCAAAATGAACAGCAAGTAGCTGGCTTGCAACCCCCTTTTCCCACTCTCAGCATTGGCAATCAAGTATGGCTTGACACCTGCAACATCAAAACAAAGCAGCCATCAAAGAAACTCAATCACAAAAAGCTTGGACCCTTTCCAGTCACTGAGAAGGTCTCAATGCATGCATACTGCCTTGGCCTCCCTCACACCATGAATCAGATCCACAACGTTTTTCATGTGCAACTCCTCAAACCCATTTGTCCCCACCCCTTTCCCAACTGCACCCAACCCCCTCCTCCACCTGTCAAAATCAATGGTGAACTTGAATACAAAATCACTGAAATCATCAACAGCAAAATCAATTACTGCCATCACAGTAATGGTATAGTTTATTGCATTTGCTGGTCCAGCTACAAGCATACTGACAATGAGTTCAGCTGGCTCCCAGCAGCAGAACTTGCCAATACCCAAGATGCAGTGATGGACTTCCATCAACTACACCCCAAAAAACCAGGAAGAGAAGTACTCAACCTATCCACATAAAACCTCTGCAATCATCACACACTCTCTCTTGCACTCACACACTCTTTTTTTTCTCTCTCTCTCTCTCTTGCATTCTCTCTTTTCTCTCTCTCTCTCTCTCTTGCATTCTCCCTCTCTCTCTCTCTCCTTTTTTTCTTTTTTTCCACTCTCTCATTTTCTCCCTTTTGCTTCCTAACTTCCTCTTGCAATCATTTGTTCACTACCCATTCATTGCAACCATATTCAAAAAAAAAAAAAAAAGTTTTCCTTTTAATCCTCCTCCTCCTCCTCATTGTGCTGGTCCCTCACAAACTCTCTCCCTGCCTCAGCATACTCTGCAACATCCACCCATTGGTGCCACACACTATGGCAATTACCCACCTGGTCCTTTGCGATAACCAGTGCACTCTCCAACCTCTGGACCTCCAACTCCACCACTTCCACCTTATGTGATGACTCTGCAGCCTCCCACCATGCAAGCATAGCACATTGTGCCAACTCAGTCACAGGGTCTGCAGAACTCATCATCAGACCACACCTGGTTCATCAACATGTCCATGGTAAGTGACTGCAAACCTCTGACCATGAAAACCCCATCCAACCCCTCATCCTTATCTGAAGGTGACAACAGGGGGGACTCAACTTGCTGCTGCCTACAAGACCATTTTGCCTCCTTGTTGACATCAGTGACCCACTTCATGGCCTGATGATTCAGGGGCACCAGCAAACACTTGCTGTTCTGCTTCATACACACAATGCAGTGGAAATGCTTACCATTCTCACACTGCAGCTTGACCCCTGATTTCCCTTCATGGACCCACCATGAGTGCAAACCCAAACACCAATCACACTGAACACAAAGTCAGTGAAATCAAAAAACAATTTTTTTTGGGGCCACTCACCATTGATGACTCCTCACCATCATCACTCAAAACCAATGGGACATCTCGCAATGAACCCTGTTGCACCCCCACATTGGCCTTACACTTTCAGCAGCTGTGGCCTCAAGATGTAGCCCACCTCCTGAGCACAAGCTGTGGTTTCCTCTCATTCACAATTACTGTGACTTGATCCACACCCTTTTGACATGATGCTGCCAACCCAAAACCACCTGCATATCAGGGGACAAGGGGGGAGCAATTGAGCAGTTGCTCCTGGGCCTGCACCTGTCACTACACCCTGAGTCCAATACACAACTACAATCAAAAAAACAATAAACCACTCACCTCCCACTTAACCAACTTGCCCTTTGCCTTCTCAACCACCTCAGCAGTCATGGGAATATCCACAGCAGAGCTTGCCTTAAGAAGAGTCAAGATGGCTTTGTCAGCCATTGTGATGATTGTAGTATGGAACCAGAAAAATCTGTGCCAACTGCCCTTTATAGAATCTGTTCATGGTGTCAGCCAAACCTGCAAAAACCTTGCTTGAGCCCAAACATTGTCCCACACCTCAATAATGCACTTTGAGGGCTCTGTGCTTAAAGGGGGTACTGTTTCAAGTGTACTGCAACCTTGCAAGATTAACCTGGCTCCCACATCCATGACTTCACTGCCCCATCACTTACAACTCCCAATCCTCCTTCTTTATTATCCACTCCTTCCCACTGACATCTCCCCATCCTTTATTCATCCTTTCCCTTCTTAGTAACCACCTTACCAATCCCACCTTGATCTCAGTATATAAGTAGCTACCTTTGTAACCTCACTCCTTAGAAGATCAAGAATATATTGTCTTCAATAGAACTCTCACTCTCACAACTAAGCCCTTCATCTCTCATGAACTCTCCTCTCATGTTAAGCTTCATTGAGAATTAGTCCTCCACCTTGCTCCTCTTATGTACTCATCTTTCACAACCTTATGCAATCCTTGCCCTGTGACTCCTCATCAATCATCTTAAGGATTTCTCTTCATACTCAACTGATTGCATAATTGACTCCTCATACTATGAACAACCCTTAACAGCACCACCCCCTGATCCTGGGCCCCCATTGGGCTGGATGGGGAAATTTTTTCTGGATGTAGTTCATTTAATTTCCACATTTAGGCTTTTTTTCAATAGGAATCAGTGTATTATGTAGCTGGATACCATTTAGGAATCATTATATAATATTTTTAGTCACCCCAAACCCAGTATGGAAATTGTCCTAAATAGGAAATGATTGGATGCAATCCATTAAGAACCTAACTGAGCCATTGGCTGATATTAAGATGCCCAGGGTTACCACAGCTGATGCAACAGCTGACCTGATGCATCAAAAACATGGTAATGGTAACTTACTGTAATTGATGCAAAAAACTTGTGGTAAGTTACCATATCTGATGCAATAAGTCTACAGCATCAGGTGCTCCAGCATCTCCAAAACATTGAAGGCTTCAGCAGGGATCTCATTGTCCATGAGGGATGGAAGTGTAGAGGATGAAAGAGATGTTTGTGGGGTAAAAGAGGTGAGTTTCAATCTTCAGGGCTACACTGCCATCAAGGCCACAAACAGAAAGAGAGAGAGAAGAGGTGAATTAACCACACACACCTATCACAGTGGAAACCCTAAGCATACAGCAACAACCAAACAGCTATGCACAAGACTCACACCCATCACAGTGGAAATCCTAAGAGATCAAAACTGAGGATCATCCAACTGTGAAGGGCCATAAATACTATTCCTTCTGTGCAGCCACCAGCCTTCCAGAGCCTTCTGCCAACTTCCATAACCTTCCAGATCCTTCTAAAGCACAGCCTCCACAGCCTTCCTGACTAACCCTTACTAAGCTTACCCAGCTGCTTATCAACCATGATCTGTCTACTGACTAACCCTTACTCATCCTGCATGCATCCCTCCACATGTCCCATGCCAACTTCCAGGTAGCCCATGCATGGGTACACCAAAGGTGTCAAAGGACTGTAGTGATGGTAAGGGGTTGGGGAGTGGAATGGGTGATGATGATAGTGGAGGAGGAGGAGTCTGGATTGGTAACTGTAGGGACTCACATGGGGTGTGAGGCAATGAAGGATGCTGACATAGCCACAGGTGCTGCCAATGATCAATTACCCAACCCACAGCCTGCTGACCTACACCTGATAGTATGAGGGCAATGATGACAATCAAAATGCTGATGATCATGGCAAGATGACAAGAACCCCATGACTGAGCTGGGGGAAAGAGGAGGTGAGGGTGTATGGGATATGGGTGCCATGTGTATGTGTTAAGATTGATTTAGGATGAAAGCTTGCTGGCTAGCTCTGAGGGCAGAAGCAGATGTCAGTTCATTCCTGACAATTTCTCTCTGGGATGCAGCTTCTGGGGGCTAGCATCATAATATCTTCCTGATTTAAGCCTGCAATACCATGGCAAATGTAAAACACACCCTAAAAGTGAGTTCCATACATGCAGAAGCTGAGGTATTGTGGGAATAATTAGTGGTGATGGTGGTGATTTGTAGGACAGTGTCAGCAGCATTGAGCACCTCTTTACTCCTTGGTTTGATTTGAAGGAGGCAAAGCAGAAGAAACAATCAAGCCCTCCCTCAGGGGAGATTGAAAGAGAAGAAACAGTGGTGCTGATTGGCAAGATTGTCAATATCTGCATTGGGTTTTTGGAGGCAGGTTCTGTGCATTCATGCACTATCACTAGGATCTGTTTCTCTGGTGTGACACAGTACCATCAACCACATCTTGGTTGTAAGCTGTGTAAACTTGGACATGGGCTTCCACCATCTTGGGATGGTATTGGATCCAAAATGGGTGCATCATACAGGCATGCAATGTTTCTGAGCAACACTGCCTGCACTTTATGTGTTTGCTCACCATGCTTTTGGGCCAAGCACACTGAGCCATCCAGCTCCACATGATTGAATCAGGAAAAAAACCCTTGATGTTGGGAATTGCATGCTGGGTAGTGCTTTTTCTCTATAGTGAGCACACAGGGCTTGTATTGTATGCTGTTAAAGCCATCTAGGAAGGTCCAAAGGCAGAGGTGTGCTAATTCACCCAGGGCTGTTTAAATGAAATGCTTCAATCTGCAGCATTTCCTGCTGGGAACTTGTCAAATTGGACAAACCTTTCTCTGATAGCAGTCTCCCTTGATTCCTGCCATGGATCCCAACAGTTCTGATGAAAGAGAAGTGGCTAAAAAATACTCCAGAGGCCAAGCCCTTTGTTCCAACCCACAGAAGCATGTTTTCCAAGCCATCCCTTGGGATCCCCTCCTCTTCATTCCAACCTGCAGAAACAGATTTCTTCAGAGCCACCCTTGGAATCCCCTCCCCATTGTTCCAACTCAAGGAAGCATGTCATTTCCAGGCTGCAGTCAGAATCCCCTCCTGTTTGTTCCAACTCAAGGAACTAGCATGCTTTGGCAAGGCTTCACTTGGAATCTCCTCCCCTTTGTTCCAACTCATAGATGCAGGGCACTTTGTCAAGGCATCACTTG
Organism: Hydnum rufescens UP504; assembly: GCA_014904985.1. Lineage (NCBI taxonomy): Eukaryota > Fungi > Basidiomycota > Agaricomycetes > Cantharellales > Hydnaceae > Hydnum > Hydnum rufescens. The sequence continues at coordinate 113,463 of MU129101.1, forward strand.
GAACTCCTCCTATTAATTCCAACTCATGGAAGCAGTACACTTTGTCAAGGCCTTGCTCAAAAACTCTTCCTCTTCATTCCAACTCACAGATACAGCACACACTTTGTCAAGGTCTCACTTGGAAACTCCTCCCCTTTGTTCCAACTCCTGGAAGCAGCACTTGTTGAGGCATCACTCAGAAACACCT